>JAHZMV010001142.1:0-17639 GCA_027743765.1 Coecobrya sp. COE2 | reverse complement strand
TAGTACACTACGCTTCACTTTATACAACGGCCATGTACACACTCCTCAAGACTCAAGACTCTTGAGTAAATGGTGAAAGCAAATATAGAGGAAAAATTGGTGTGCTGAATATTATTATAGTGCTATAATTATAGAGCAGCATACAGTAAAGCACGTTAATGTACTAACTTGGTGTTTAAAAGCACATGCTTTTATATAACGGCTTATACAAAAGTGTGGTATATGTGGATATAGTGCAATAATAACTTTGTGTGGTTTACCTAACAGGTCATTTTTAGTCATTTAAATGTGAATAGAAGATCTTCGTGGTGGTCGTCGAGAAGAAAAAATGGGTCCAGAAAAGTTACACGTTTAGTCAACATCCGGGACCTCGAGAAAGTTGATTCATTCAGCAGAGGAAATACACGTGTGTTAGGTGAACAGATTTAAAAATTTGGGTATGATAGTTTTATATAAATGCATGGAGAAATTTATAATTTTGTGAGGAAATTGGCAATTTAGGATATAGCATAAAAAGCCGGTTGATGAAGATATATCTGTTTAGTAGATTTAGATAAGTAGGTTGCTTAAATGTTTTTCCTTTGTTTGGCCAATTGGCCATGTGTAGTAGCTTTAGTGAACACGTGGCTTAAAGTTTATGTTTATAATTGAAGGATGTTTATTTTGAACCTTAGACGTGAGGAATCTTTATCCGGTTTGATTGGTAGTACAGCTTCAATTCACAATTTCACCGTTTCCGGTGACCTATTGTACCGGTACCAGATTGCTTGATACATAATATGTTACTAGAAATGTATTTTTTACCTTGAAAATCAATAGAAATGAATGTACCGGTTCCAGTTGGAAACGCATTTTTTTTAAATCAGAAAAATTTAAACGAAGAAGGATAATATTTCATTGCGTAGATCTATATGAGATTGATTTCATAGCCCTGTGAATTGTATTTTTGGCCTTGCAGGAATCTTAATATGATGAACATGATTTGATGTGGAACAAATGACTATGAACTCGTGATATCCACACTTTGGAATCTGGACAAGTGGAGCCTGAATGTTTGGTGGGACTCAATTATAGGAATATCAATCCCTGGAACCGAAGGATTCTTCTAAAAAAAATCTAGATTTTAAGCAACCTGCCAGCTAATATTCGGCAAAATGGTATTTAAACTTTGTTAAGAGTTAGCATCTAAATTATTTGTATAATGTTTTATATGATAATGAACTTTTTAATCTTTATTGATCTGTAGGCGGTGTTTGGAATACAGTTGGCAATTTCCATGATTATGGCCAGTATTATCTCAAAGTTTGGAGCACGATTATCACTGGCAAGATATTTACTTTGCAACACTGGGTAAGCATATAGTAATATGACTGCTTTAGTATTTACACTTCATCAAAACGTTATTTATGAGCAGTGAACAATAATTCACTTGAATGTTTTTTTCCTAAATCTTGAAGACTAATTCGCTTCCTTCATCCTACGGATGAAGAATTACGGGAGTTAGCTGGAGTGCCCAAAGACATTGGTGGGAAAGGAAAATCCAAAGGAAAAAATCAAGATTATAAAAATCCCAATACATTTCACGTTCCCAAAGACTTGGACATAAAAGTATTAAATTCACCACTATTAATTTATCGCTTAGTCCAATAAAGACAAATCCATTAAAATATATATTTTCTTTAAATTAGCTGGATTCTGTGAATATAAGCCCAGGGGAAGTTGTGCATTTAAAGTTTTTCACAGAGGTAAATGATAAATATTTTATTTAATCGTTTAATTATTGTACCTTTCTGCTGATCCGAATTCATTGTTATTGTTGTAATTTTTTACGCTTTGTTCTAGTATCAATCTGTGTTGGACTATACGCTTTATGCAACAATTGTATACTTTGCGACAGAAGTAAGTTTTAAATACAAATACTGTACATATTTGTATATGATTCATATTTGTGCTTAAATAGATATTAATAATTTCTTCTTTAAAATATCCGTTAGATTTACTACTACTTTGCACAACCATCAGGAGAAATGAATTTATCGGTTTATTGGTGCAGTCTGACTCTGATATGGTGCATGTACGTCACTTCTCTATACACACTTTTTGCAAGGATATTTCGACAGCCTGAAATCGTGCTTATGTTTTATTCTATGTACAATGTAATCTTTTTTTTAATATTACAGTAAAGTTTTGGCATCTGTAACTAAAGTATATTTTAGGGGTGATGAAGTCATGGGTGAAAGAGCTTTATGTATGTGCATGGGAGGAGCTTATCTCTTAGCTGCCATGATGGTCCTGATTGTTGACGAGAAAAATTTGGAAGTTGGTCTTGATTCAGCGTATGAGAGCTTTCACATTCACGCTTCGGAGTTTCTTAAAGCTCAGGGGCTGCCATCAACGTGAGATTTCAAAATAAAAAGGTTACAATAACGGCTTAAATATTTTACATTGTATAGTTTAATGTAAGGGACTGTATTTATGTATTGTTTCAGTGGACCTGCTTCCAAGTTGATTATAAAATTTGTGATGGCAGTTTTCAGTGCCTTTCTTGGAGCTTTATTTACGTTCCCTGGACTTAGAATGAGCAGAATGTTTTACGATAGCATAAGGTAAACAAATGGTTGTACAGCAAAATTATTACGAAGCGTGAAAGACATCTCTAATAAAATGAAATGTCTAATAAAAATTCGATTTATTTTCAGATACTGTGAAGGGAGAGGAGCTATAAAAGCATTGTTGAATTTAACTTACGTGTTTCCATTAATATTGACAATACTCTGGATTCGTCCATTGGGAAGAGATCTTTTTGCTAGACCCTTTGGAGGGTCCGGCCAGGCCTTGTAAGTTCAACACATCTATTGCAAAGTATATTAGGTCGACTAATTTGAAAAGTAATGGAAAATATTATTAATCATACAGAATGTCAGACGCAGCTTTTGAAAGCTTAAGGATGGCACTGATCTGTGCTATGGTGGTACTTCGAATAGCTGTTATGCCTTTCTTCTTACAATCTTTTCTAAACGTGGCCCAAGATAAACTGATTGAACAAAGGAAAGAAGCTGGTCGTATCCTCAACACGGATCTACAAAAGAAAGTATGGTTTATACATTCTTAAATATTTATTTTTTATTAATTCTATTCTAATAGTAAATTCCCATTTTTCAGGTTGCCGGAATATTCTATTACCTCTGCATTGTTGCGGTTCAGTACGTTGCTCCCTGTTTAATATGTCTTCACTGTTGTTTTATGTACAAGACTCTTGGTAATAATAATATTATAATCAGAATTACGACTAAATAACAAGATATTTCTTACATTGTCCCAATTTTAATAAATTGCAATATTATGTAATTCTTTAGGGGATGGATCATGGCTCGGTGACTTAACTGCCAACACAAACGTAACAGAAGATACTACGCCGGCTTTCAAGCCAGTGCTACCAGATACAGATGAAGTATTACCAGCAGCTCAGCATTTTACTATTGCTTTAGCGTCATTAAAAGTAGTAAGTCACTTTCTGTTTCGGAAACACTACAATTACAATAGGTAAATGCGAAAATACATAATGTCAAAATGATTGGTTTTAATTACTAGGTGTTCAACGCTACGGTTTTCCGAGGAATATTTGGATACTTGACGTTTTGGTGTTCTTTCCTGCTCATTGCATCCAGTGGGGTTGGATCTTTGTACATATCCTATGGAACCCGTGGGTAGTTTGTTTTTCTGACATGACCGGGTACGTCGTACGAAACATTATGCCAAAGTTTACACATGGTAAGTACTCAGNCATTGCATCCAGTGGGGTTGGATCTTTGTACATATCCTATGGAACCCGTGGATAGCTTTGTTTTTCCGACATGACCGGGTACGTCGTACGAAACATTATGCCAAAGTTTACACATGGTAAGTACTCAGGAAAAGGCTGGCTGATTAAAGTTCAACAATCTCAAAGTGACTGGCTGAAGCAACGATGCGCACATATAGAACAAAGCAGCGACCATTTAACCATAATATATTTGCCATACTGCAATACATCAAGTTATAAAACTTAATAGATGATCTATATATTCTAAGTTGTAAAAGTCAATCTTATTTTAACGTTAACTAAAGCATTTATACAGAGTTATCGACTAATACAGCATTTATTGTATATACAGTTATGTATTTACACAGTCAAGATGTATAATAAATATTATTGTACATATTATACTTCGATCCCAAGCATAATAGTTAAATCCGGATTTTGTTGTCGATAAAAAGACGAGTTGTTAACAAATAGTTACCAGTGCCTTTTCTAAAGCTACATTTTACATTTTGATAAAAAGTTTTTCAATTATGCAACTTACAATAGCTCAAACTCTTCAGTGGACACTTAAAGACAGAAAATCATGAGTTTCCAGCTACATTTGTCAGAAATATAAAATAAGAAAGAGATCCAATTAATTGGATCCTTTGTTAAACAATTTTTGACACATGTTAAAACAGAAATTATAATTATATATGCAGTTGTATTTATTGATTCCTTTAGGTTTAAGGACGATTCCATCCAGTAATTAAGCTTTTAAGATTAAACTAGTCTACCACTTCGTTGATTCCTTGTTTTCCCTTGATTGTTGCATTAACAAATAATTTATTATTTTATCTCTTCACCTACTTTAAGTCTTAATATTATGTTCCTGGAAATCATTATATTATATTATTAGTAAAACAGTAGCGATTATTAGATCAAGTAGTTATATTACAATGAACGACCCTTTATGCATTTAGAAAATAACCGTTATTATATCTGTGGTCTTATTTAATTATAGCGTGAACCCAAATGTTTTCTGTACAAATTTGTTTTGTTGATTAAGTGTTGATTCGTGAAATAAATTGTGTTCATTGTCACAATCTAAAATAAATGCATCAGTTAAGATTATCCCATTGAAGAACTAGTATGAAGTTTTCATTTTCATAATCTCATTGTTCATAAATAAAACATATCTCACCATTCCAAAAAAAACCCCATGTGGCTCTTTCTGAAATATTGAAACTATATAAACGGAAAGAAAGTGTATCTGGATTGAGTGAGGTGACTAGTATATTTACTCGGAAGACATAATACAATGCAGCAAATGGATCCTATTATTACACTACGTATTTATATGCGTCATTTATTTAAAGACACTTTATGCATTTGAGTCTTGCCATCTATTTGGTTATTTTGAACTTATTAATAAAAATCTTTCCGTCAATACAGAAATTTATGTATCTAGGAATACTTTTTTTTAAATTGTATGAAAAACCGGAAGTAGAACAAGCAGGCTCAATCTTGTGTGTTTAAGTTTTCCGATTCTTTTCACAGGATGGATGCTATTAAAATAAGGGTTGAAGGTGAAACTTACACGAGGCGCAATCTTTAGCACAACTGTTGAAAATCCAATCAAGTCATATCAATACCACTTTGATTAATGATACTTTTTTTATAGTTTATCGTTCGGTGTACTACTTTTTTGTGAGTTCCGAGACCACACCAGAAACGGGAAAATGATATGTCAATTTGAACAAATTAATTATATCAGCTTAAACACAATGTAAAAGTGTTACCTTCCCTTCCTTGCCCATGTTAAAAGAAATGAATAATAAAAATATAGATAATATGCATGTGTCGCTGATCTATTCACTATGTATGTTTCGAGGTCTTTGTCTAGGTCAGCTCTCAACGCTAGCACCATCGCGTTAAGGTGTAACGTTGAGCTTGTGATAACGTGACATGTAAAAACTCTTGTAAGATTCCCTCATGAAAACCGAATCCCACTTTTCTTTTTTATACAATGCAACAATATTATTATCAAGGTTGTTGTTGATTTTACTAGACTCATCGCAAGTAAAATTGTCTTATTATTTTCTTTCACCCAATTTCTCCGCTGCAATAATTACTGCACTGCCTCTTTGTAGCCTACATTCTATAACAAAATCATGGTTGGATAGCTAAATAATTTCTTAAAAGTGATATTGAACCGAAAAAAATAAGCAGAACTAAAACTTGAGTATGCATTCAGACAAGAAGAGTACGATATTGACTGCAACAGGAATGCAAAAGAAACAGCGTATGTAAATGTGGCATTTCCGTAGTATATCGCGTAACTAACTAACTAGCATGTACAGTAAAAAGTGTCATTGCGCGATGCATCATGCTATTTTTATGTACTTTGGATTTTATCAGTGTAATGTGTCTTTAATCTGCTCATAAAGTAAAAGTGGACCACTGACTTTGTTCCCTTTTTTATCTTGAACTTTCTGCGTGGTCTTCATCTTATTTTTCAAAAAACAAACGACGGATGTGCTGAATAGACTGGCTAGATAAATGGGTGTAATAATTGCAATACAAAAACGAAAATTCGGCAATGATGTTTCATTTCGTAGTAGATAGTAATGTGCCATTCATGAGGTATTAACTTTTAGACGCGTTTGTCTGTCTGTCCATATAATTCTCACTCCCCGTATCCCAGTAATCTCATTTTGCCCCAACTTGGCAGTCTCCTCGGGCAAATACCAGTAATTACAACTATTGATGTTCATAAATTTTAATTCAGCTCGTTGCGTTAAGTATATTTCACTTCCCTCGGGGGACAGGTAAAGAACAAATAAAACACATGAAAATGCTATGATTGAAATGGAAAACAAAGGAAAACAACGTTGTTATTTTTTAGCTATATGTTTTTACACAGTTCATTGTGGTTTTACTTAGCTACTTTGTAGCTACTTCTCAAGTATGGTATAATCTAGACTTGAGACCGAACCCATCTTCAGATATTGCTCATTGTTTGCTGCGTAAAGAGAACGCAAATAAACGGAAGTTAACCGAGAACATCCTAAACAAATACACAACCGTCAGAACGTCAAACGTCACCCTATATCATTATAAACCTCCATCCAACCAAATTACTTTTCATTATGTTATGTTCACTATTACGCTGAATTTAAGTGTCCGGTGAGATCTGAACATAATGTTCAAATAGCCTGATTTAGACTGTGCTGAAGACCCATTTTTAGCATTTTCATTTCGTGATGTAATTGGCTTGGTTTGGTTTCATTGTCAATGTCGTTGTTGAGAATGAATGCTTCGCTGTGTATTGACACATGCTTCGTTGCATATGAATGCAATATTAAAAAAGAGCTTCAAGATGGACGGACTTTACTAACTAGTAGTCTTACAAAAAGGAACAAACCCTCATTAGTTGTTCTCACGAAAAAAAACTCAATAGAATGTAGCGTCATGTGTGCTGTGCAAGATGCTTATGGGCACTGAAATATTATGTGTGGCAATCTTACTGCGGGTAAAAAGGTAACAACATAAATGAACAAGCTATATGGTTATACACTTTTACTGTAACTACGATTATGTGAAATGATACAAAGACGGGAACTGAAGCCCTAGAAAATAAAAAGAGTAAATGGTTTAGTATCTGTATAAGCGTACGAATAAATGACGTATGGTTATCTTTTCCCTATTTTTATAATACTAACTTGTTAACTTTCTTTTATGAAGATGATAGGATCATCACTTCACCAAGATGATATATAGAGTATGGAAATGTACATTTGTGTTTTACTTCACACTCCCTTTTTCTTTTACGTATACCTACATTACTGTATAGTAACTTACTTCGGCCTGTGCACAAATCTATCGGAAAACATAGCTGAAAATCATAAAATTGCTAATGAAGCAACACTTGTCAGCATACTTTATCTCCTTGTTAAAATCAATGAAGCGTAGCGGAATACCCTAGTATTAGACCTTGGGATAGACAGTCGGACAAACCCTGCTTGTCAATGTTTCCTGAAAATGCTTGAAGCTAAAATGTTGGCAGTAAAATATTCAAATTATTTGTCAGTAGTGATGAGCTCTTTTCTGGTTCATAAATGATTGCTTACTTTACCATATTATGAGTAAAATTAAATGGAATCACCTATTCGGGTATTATAATAACGTTATCTTAATCAGAATCCCATGAGATTTTAAAGTGGAACGTTCGTTTTCAGTAGCCTCAATTTATTTATCAAAGACATGATTAGCGAATGAGTTTGCAGTAAATGTGATACATAAGGAGCAAAGAAAGTTAATTTTTGATTAACTTATTAACTAACATTTCCAAACCTATTAATATAGGTATGTATGTGTTTAATCTTAATGCGAAGGGAATGAAAATGAAGTTTATTTTTTGCAAAAAATTGGCTAGATGTTTTATATTCAAAGTTTTAAAAGTAATAGTAAATCTTACTTTCAGAGGTATCAAAGAACGTTAAATATTTATCATATATAGAGTGCCATTAAATTCTAAGAATTTTTAATTCAACCCAGTTTAATTAAGCTCATTCTATGTATAACATACATTCAAATAAAAAATTTGCACATTACCAGAAGGTATAAAATTCTACTAAACTGGACTCACACCATAATTTCCAAAGCAGTGTAATCTTTTAATTATCTATGGTCGTTGCATGTGCTACATGGACACACCAGAATTGGATATGCACTAGCTAACAACAAGAACATGCAAACCCTTAAACACAAAACAACTTTATATGCAGGCGGTTGTCATTTCCTATCGATAATTTACAACATCTCTGTACATTTCAATGTGATTAACACCATATTTTCCCCGTATGGTATGTGTAAAAACCGAAATCATCCCCCTACGGCTCATTACCATTCATTATTCACTATTCATTATTAATATTACCATTCAATTTGTCACTGCAAAGAGTTTAATGGGGTAACAAACCTACGGAAAAAGTTTCTGTCTCTGTCAGTGAAAACTCCTGTCTGTCATCGTATAAAAATGATCGTGCACCCAGTTCGATAAAGTTGTTCATCATATTGCTTCAAACTGCAACAATTAAGGAGCTATGAAATACGGTAATCTTGGTTGATGAGAAAGAAAAATTCTATCAAGCGAATGATTGCTTGGATGTTTCTTACCTCGAATATATGTATATCTTTTAAAATTGATCCTGCCAAATACATAATAATTGTGTATTGATAATATGACACCATTTTTGGTATTAGTATTGAGTCAATTGAGTGTATTCCTTTTTCATAGGGTAGTAGTAGTAGGAGGATATTATCGACACATAAATACACGCGAATTTTATCGAGTATGTGCATGGTTAATAATTTTAGTCCATATATGCACAGTTAACTCTTTCCCTTGATTTGCTTTATAGTGCGTTTCGATTTCAAAGCAAATGTAAACGAAAGCAGATAAGAAGAAATAATTATAAAAGCCATGAAAACATTTATCTACGTAATGGAAACATGGGCTTTTTCAGCGTTCTTGATTCCGGTAATGCTGTGAAATACACGTAAAAATATTCTTTCACAACTTTACCTGTTAATGCAACAGTTACGGGTAAACTCACGAAGGGGTGACTCCGTATATTAAGTCCTCAGCATAAAACCTCTAAAATACCATAACATACCTACATAAGTAAACACACCATTAACATTAATTGCGTAAAAATTATTCTTTGACATGCCTTCTCGGATGCAAACATTTGTACTCCATTGTTGCACATGACTGCAGTATGATATATGAAAATGATGACGGGGAGGTGGACGGTGGATTTATTCCTTGCAATTTAAAGTATTACATACATAAAATATATACATGTATATGTAACTCATGTGGATTATGAGCATAGACATGCACGTGCAATATGCGAACTTGTACCCTGTGTCCTTTGTCTATTTTGCAAGTACAAGATAATAGTAGCAAGTTGTGCACATACACAAAATAAAATAACAATGCAGGAATGTTTACATACATGCTTACATATTAAGTCTATAATATTATTATCCTTTATAAGTTTTCGAACAAATCTACCATACTTACTTTTTTGTGCAAGTGATTATTATGAAACGAGAATATAATGTAAATATACATGTTATTACTATATGAATGAATTACTTTACAGCACTGAGAAAAGGTTTTAAAACAGTGGTTCGTAAAAGCACGGAGCTTATAGCAAAACTAACGGAGTTTTTATAATCATCATCGTCATCATCAAATCGGACAAACCTAAATGCTATTCTTTCTCTCTACTTCATACCCTATTGGCATTGCGCTCAATCCCTGGCAGTAGCATTTCCTTGCATTGCCGTTGTTGTGCCTTATTTGCTATTATCCTCTTTCATGCATGTATAAATTGCCTCTTAATCCTAGTATTTTAATAATAATGTAATGTAATAGCATTATGGGTTATTCTTATTCATATCCGTTCGTTCCGTATCCGTAATTCGTATTAAAACATTCTATATAAACACATAAAGTTTGCCTGCCATGCATAGACATGTCATTCAAACTACATAACACCAACTCTTGCAGCGTATAATTTTCTTTAGAAAAAACATACATGAGTATTTGGTATTTCTCCAACATCTTAAAACCGATTTTTTTTTATACATATGCAATAATACTCTTTGCCACAATATAAAAAAGAGCAGGTAAATTCACAGAAGCTTGCAAAATAATGAACATTACCAACAAACATTCATAATGTGTAATTTGAACAATTGTAAACTTTTGAAATGAATAAATCCTGCAGAGCTTTATACCTGTCAGATGGATGCATCCACAAAGCAGCAGGGAAAGAAGACGATTGCTCTGCTTCTGTCGATCTTTGTTTTACAGGTAAACAACATACCTATGCATAAGTGTGTATAGATATCAACCTATACAATTTGATCATCATTATCATCCTTTTCTTAAATGCGAAATAAAACGCGAACATACCAACTACCCTCCCTATAAAATCCCTACCCTATTTATGTGTGTACACATAATATTGTGTATGCAGTTTTTTTATGAATTCAAAGGAATCATCCCCCATTTCCCCTCAATCCTTCTAGCACAAAAACCATCACGGCTACGACGATGCTCTCATGGTTCATATAACTTGACTGGGTTTGCCGTGAAAATGTTACACTTGCGAGGCAACCGTTGTTGAATCCGTACGTAAAGGACGCTGCCGGTTCAAAATGAGAGGAAGTTTCATTGCAACTTGCTTGCTTACCTGTTAAAAAATCAACATTTACGAACAGTTTTCCTTGTAAAGTGTGTACTGCAAAGCTCTAAACGCATCGCCCTTGAATTTTCACAGTGTGTTTTGCGGAAAGAACAGCTCGTTGTGGTATGTACCATCGACGTTGCGTGTACTACACAGAGAAAAATCTGTTATTACCGTAGTTCGTGCAGTATAGAAGCAGTAACCCCGAAAATATTTATTTTCCGCTGTCATCATTTTTATTATGACAGAAAACTATCTCTCACCTATATACACGATATACTATGAATTGTTACAATTTCCGTCTTGGCCGTTGTGTTATTGACGGTCCATGAAAAATTGTGAGCATCCCAGTGGAAAATAACTTTTTATTATGAGACTGTCATTATAAATTTTGAAATATTTTTAGACGAATATAAAAATTTTAACCGTTGTGCTTTTTGGGGAAAATGATCCTAGTCTAAAAATGAAGTTGAGATTCATATTACCAACTGTGGCGTCTCCGGTGTTGAAAAAATAAAAGGACTGCGTAAACAGTAACTCGTTTTTTTGTGATTTGGTAGCCTGCATTTTCAAGTGTAGTTTGAATTTCAAGGAAGTGTACCCCAAAACCTAAAATAGATACTAATATCAGACTCATTGTCAGTTTAATTAAAATACTCATGGAGTAAAGATATCTGGATGTGTAGTGTTATTGTGGATGTACCTGCAACACCGTTCCTCTTTGTTGTGTACCAAACAGTTCTTAGTTCCTCGTATTTTCTGATGGTTTTCCTCCAGGATTGTCGCCTTACATAAGTAAAGCTGGTGTGGGATTGTCGGTTGAAAATTTTATTTCATAACAGTATACACACTTTGTGTTTATTGAAGTTTCAACATTTATTGAAAGGTAATAAAAATTAGTTTGATTTTATGTCTTCATAATAGTTTTGGCTCTTCCTTAATGCATTCATGGCACAATTTTGCAAACTTTATATTAATAACTAATCAATATAATTGGAATATCGTAAGGAAAATTTAACCATTTTAATTTAAAGGGAAAATAAAACTACATACTTTATCATATTTAATGTTCCTATTAAAATGCATGCTTCATACAATAAACATAGCAGTGACTCTGGTTAGTAATTTTTGTTTTGATGGTCCATTTAAATACATGTAAAAATAAGTTAAATTGAGATTCTGTTTCATGTCTGTGTAATTTCGTAAACTTCCACAGTGCCAGGATGGCCATGATAAAAATTTGATTTCTATATGCCAATTTGTTGTCTGTGAACATGGCATTTAATTCCCAATTTCATGTAGGCATTTTATGTTCACCTGGCTGGTCAGTGGTCAGCATAACAAAGTGATCAGAACAAAATCCTTTTTTCGTGTGCCACATTCCGCAAAAATGAAATCTGTTGTTTGAAGCGTTTCACCGTGCTTTTTATGACAGCTTATACAGTTTGTTGAAACTCCCGACCAAACATAAAGAATCTCATGCATTAATGATCCTTTCATTTGAGCTCGGTTTCGGAAAGTAGGGCGCATTGAATGAAATAAAGGAAGAGATGATCTCCGTTTGAAAAGGGAATTTTGTGCCCCGAAGCAGTATAAATGGTCATCATTACCAGGCACAAATGATAACCCGAACTTTTAAGTACTACCATCTTACAATTCGACCACTCTTTAAATTTTCATGTCTGAAGTTATTTGCTCACGAAGGGAGATTTAGCATGCGTAAAATCATCCCGACATATTTTCACCCTACATATAAATACATACGCATACCTGTGCATATGTTCCGCATTTTCAGCCAATAACAACAAAATAACAAAATACAATGCGAGTGACACACTTCTCACACGTCAAAAGCCGCATCGCCACTATTACTTCCGAAAAAGCCGTGTTAAATTCCGAATAAATCCACACGAAGGCTCTCCTCATATGTTTCTCTCAAGAAAGTAGACAGTGAAAATGGTCTTAAGTGTTTATTCAGCTTATTATTGCGAATTGTGAAGATGCAATGCAAGAATGAACAACGAAAAACCGCAAAAGCTTTCAACTAAGTTAAGAGCTAATATGCATTTTTAAAAATTTCTTTGTTCTATTGTATCTCATCACATATAACATACATGCATGTACATCATATTTAGCTTGGTTTGGTTGCTTTTCGGCATTACATTTCTTGCTACTGCTGCTGCTGCTGAGACGACATGCGTCATGCATCCTGATTACTTTTTGTTGAAAAAATGAGAAATTCGTCCTCGCATGTAAACTTCTTGTTTTATGACTATAGGACATTAAAATATAATGTGGCTATTCACTTGTCACTCTGTTTAGAAGTGTCAAGTACCGTATTCATAATTCATAAGGATTTTTTAAAAACTATTTGGAACAACACAAATTGCTTTCCGGATTGAAATTGACAATAGTGAAAAAGTGTTTCGCATGAAGCCTGAGAAAATGTAGGTACGTTAGACTTTCAAAAAAAGAAGTTTAATAAAAATCAGCTTGTGTAGTTTGCTTCAAAGTTGTTAACGTTCTTAATACTATGTGAGATTAGTTTAGTGCTTTAGTAATAATAACTAGAACATTGCGAAATTGCAATGTTTTAATTGTATTTTACTTAATAGTCTGGTCTTTCTTCAAGCTTACGGAAAACCTTACATATATAGGCATTATATCATTCATCATTGTCAGTAACCAAGTTCATGCTTTACACTAGTTTGCACTATATTTTTCGGTTTAATTTTTCAAAAGTATGTCGCATATTATGAAACTGAGACTAACTTGCTGTTAAATGAGACTATCTTCATTCAAATGTTTACATTTCTCTTCTTACTTTTCATGTGATTTTATTATTCAACTTTCCTCGGAGAAAATCATTGTAACTTAATAGCTATAATATTGAACATAATATATCTAATAGCAAATTTACATAAATTGAATGGAATAGTATTTGACTTTTACAGTCTACAATCTGAGACTAACTTGCTGTTAAATAAGACTATCTACATTCAAATGTTTACATTTCTCTTCTTACTTTTCATGTGATTTTATTATTCAACTTTCCTCGGAGAAAATCCTTGTAACTTAATAGCTATAATATTGAACATAATATATCTAATAGCAAATTTACATAAATTGAATGGAATAGTATTTGACTTTTACAGTCTACAAGGAAAACTCAAGAACATTCAACATTACGTTAATCGGAACACGATTTGATAAATCTTAGTTACTGATACCATACTATCAACAAAACCCAATAAAATACATTTACCATTATTGCATATTGTCATGTGTCAAAATTCATGTTCCTGTATCCCTTCACATTTCTGATTGGGGTTACAAGTACTTGCTCTGCAATCATAATCTAAAATTGGAATTATAAATATAGATCCATTAAGTCATTAAATAAAAATGTGTTTATTGAATCATAGTAGAGAAACAATAAGTCAGTCAGCCATAACCAGCTTATGCATCCGCTGCTTTAAAGATTTTTTGTATCCTATAGTCATTTACACGTAATTAATATTAGACACGTGCATTTGTCGGAAAACTAAATTGAACACACAAAAAATCATTGCAAAGTTATATTGTATCATTTATTATTGCTATTCCTGTCGACTGCTCTTATTCAAGTCGAAGCAGTTTTATGTAACTTGAATTTTAAATGAAACCCTTTATTTTAAAACCAATAAAGTCATAACGAGAATCACAGCAAAATAATGTGAGGAAGTTCAAACTGCATCCTTCTTCAGAGAATTGCAATGTTTCAATTGAAAGAAAACTAGAAAACACATATTTATTTAATAAATTTGTCATTCTTTACATGTGTGTATAAAAACTTAAAACGTGACTTCGTGCTTTTAGTGTGCACAAAATGACAATGCAGAATTTAGCGCATCCGCCTAGTCAGGTATAAAATCGGAGTGTAACCTAATTAACGTTTTCAGACTACATTTTTTTCGCTTTTTGTCATAAAAGTATAATTACTACTGAACCTATGTTATAATATCAGTTCTTATGAATTTGTATGACAAGGCAGGTAATTGTGTACATGAATTTTGAAAAAAGTCATATTGTGCAAATATTGTTCAACAAGTTCTGCATTTTTATGTTACAAGAAGCGAGTCAACCTTCAACTTCAAGTTCCCACTGTATTACCTTGATTTGCTTCAAAGGATGTCTCTAGAAAGCAGAAAAAACGTAATTTCTTTCTGTATGCTATGGTTCATTGAAACATCTAATAAAGATGGCATAAGTAAATACAAAAAAACTAGCTTTGTCGATATTGATGGGCATGTGTGGGGATGAATGAGATGAACTATTATAATAGTGCATCGCATCGCAGAATAGCACTTTACTATAATAGACTAAATACAATTGCATTGTGTAAATGCAATTTTCCGGAGTGTGAGCTTGACTAAAATGTTGCAACATGCTAGATTTTTCCCATGGGACTAGTGACATGTCTTGTCGGACAGCACAACACATTGTGCGTGACGGGGAATAAAGAATTGAAAAAGTGACTGGTGACTACTACTATTGACTATGCTCATAACATGATGATAACATGATGTAAGGGGTGAAAACATTCATGCCACTAGTCAACAGCTTTTTTGAGTTGCAGTCATTAAAGAAATTTGCATTACACGAGTAGGAATGAGAATATGTATAACTATTTGCATATGTATAAATAAGTTGTTTTAAATGATTCAGATATCTGTGTTGGTTAGATTTCGGAAAGTACGAATAAAATAGAAAAAGATCTCGTAGGTTTTATAAATAATGTGAAGCATGCCTTTTTATCTATGAGAAAAAGTTAATTTACCTACCAACCCAAAAATCTGCAAACAACTTTTCTAATACGATAAGGTTTTTTTTTGCAAATGACTCACCAAGATCTTTTGACTGAAGTAAAGAAATAAATGGGAATTACCGTATCACTAAAATTTGTACTTTACTATTGTTTGCGTAAAGGTTCATTGCTGTATAAATGAGTGGGTAAAGTTGATGTACAAATACAGATTTATATATATTCTTTAGGCCTGCCTTGGACATTACATGATAGAACTTTGATTGTCTAAAACGTGAAATTAGTACTGTTTCGAATCTAGTATGAACTAAATAGGGCTCCCGTTCGGGACATCATTTGATGTTTCATATAACTGCGCAGTGTTGTTTACCAAGTAAGACAAGAAATGTAAAAATGATTGGTTATTGGTTGTTTTATATCCAACTAAAAATGAGAAACATTAATTTCATAGCTGTTTCGATATGATTTGACTACTGATATCCCCCGTATCTGCTGTAATAGGGAACAATCAGATACAAGAAAATATCAAGCAGCACTTGCTTTTAAACAATGAATCTGCATGCGTCTTTAAGTCATGTCTAATGTCTATGAAGAAATCGTGTATTACAATCGTTTAATTGCATTTATTCTTTCCTAACAGAATTTAAAAGTCATAATCCTCATTTTATATGCATTGTCTTTTTTACGCATTTTCGTTGTTAATATTCACCAAGAGTAACTTTTACATAATATTATTTAGTTGGTGATGACTGATGACATGATATGAACCACTCGTTTCAAAGAGATACGTGATTAAAAACACACCTTTGACAATAAGGCGGCGAAACTCTCTGTCCTCTGTACTTTATCAACGTCCGGTCATGTCTGTCCCTTCCCTCTATTCATTCCCTCTAAATCCTTCCTTCGTCTGTCATGGTACGTGCGGTACTGAAATGACAAGAAAGCAATGTAAAAAACGTGTTCAGAAGAATGTTCCGTTCTTTCTCTCTGTGTCAGCAGAGCATCCTAAGACAGGTTTTTGAAATGCTTTACTCAGTCATGGTCATCATGACAAAAAAAACGTAAACAAAATTGTTCGTTATTCATTCTTTATATACCACTCGCTACTGTGGTTCTTACATAAGAAACCTAATCAAGAAGTTGTTCAACAAGTAATGTTGTTTAGTCAGAGAGCTCTCTTGTCTTTCTCTGTAATCATGTTTTATGCGTAGAGTTACTGTAACATGGTCGATGGTCGAATAACGTGACTCTCTCAGTTGCTGGCTCTTCATTCTTGACTGATAAAGATGATGATTATGATGAGCCTATGCTTGCTTCTTTTCTCCTCATTATCGCTTCTGATGTAATGCAATGTAACTAATGCTTCTAAATTGCGATGCAATTCTCATAAACTGCTTGCATACTTGAACTTGGTCAGGTTCCTATCCTTAACCGTTCGTTCTGCTTCAGCAAAGTTGTAGAAGAGAAGCTAACTAGCTCTAGGGCTTAATTGTATCGAAAATACCATCATCAACCGGAGCAATAAGGTGTAAGAAGGAAGATAAAAAATACTATATTGCACCCGCTGCTGTATCCGTTTTTATTACCACTTTATTGTCCGACGGTATGAATCAGAGCCAAGTAGTGCAAAGTCGACAGTGAGTGTTGTTTATAAGGCCTGTTATTTTACTGACTTGAGTTGCCAGTTGCCCATATAGCACAAAAGCTGCATTTACATACACGTTGACAACACCATTCTTTCACTTGATCTGCATTTTTTAAAAATAATGATTTATTTATTGTAGCT
>JAHZMV010001140.1:0-23574 GCA_027743765.1 Coecobrya sp. COE2 | reverse complement strand
CCTTACGGGTCCGTAGTTTGTGTAGCATTTTATGTAAAAAATAGTACAACGGTGAGTTTTAAATAATGCTAGGTTTTTTTCTACCTTACAGTGACCCCAGACCACCATATCATCGAAAATGCGTAAGAATTAATAGTATTTCTGGTCACGCGAACTTTCACAAAACATAATTTTCTTTTCTTAAAAACTCGTACTCGTACTACTTTTACCATTGTATATATTGGCCCTTGCATTATACAAGATTCGGTTTTAATTAGACAGACCTGCAATTAAACTGCTATTTGTTTTTCATTTTTTTCATGGCGTGTGGCCAAAATTTACAACTTCCTACTTAAAAAGGCTTACGACATTGGTGACTATGGACTTGGCTTTTGTGCAAATTCCCTGGCACTTGGATGCGACTGTCTTGGCACAATACAATATTTTGATGGAGTTCTCAATAATCACGAAGGAGAACCCGTGGTCATTAAAAATGCAATATGCCTCCACGAAGAAGACGTTGGTCTACTTCAAAAGCACACAGAGTATCGCACTGGAAAAGCCGTTATGAGTCGAGCCAGACGTCTTGTTTTGAGTTTCATTGCAACCGTTGTCAATTATGAATATGCTTTCTACTGGTACTTTAATCAAGATGGCACTATTGGATTCGAGGTGAAAGCTACTGGAGAGTTGAGCACAAATTTATTGGCTGATGATGCTGATACCAGAGGACATGGAACAATTATCTTCCCCAATATCAATGGTCAATACCATCAACATATATTTTGCACGCGAGTTGATCCTATGATTGATGGGCTCAATAATTCTGTATCCGTTGCGGACGTGAAAGCTTTGGAACAAGGATTTGGATCCGCGGAAAATCCGTATGGCCAAGGTTTCACTATGAATGAAACGACACTGTCCAGTGCTAAAGGCTCAGTGACGGATGTACAACCAGTTACGAACAGAACTTGGAAAATTTCAAATCCATCCTCGGTTCATCCTTACACTAGAAAGCCAGTAGCTTGGAAGCTTATTCCAAGCGGGGCAGCATTCCCGAGCTTGTTAGCTGGGCCAGGAAGTTGGATCAGGAAAAGGGCTGGATTTGCTACTCATTCCATTTGGTAAATATTGATTTTTATGAGTAACTGGTATACTGATTAGTCACAGCATAAAATCATGTCATGAAATTATTATTTCAGGGTGACCAAGCATAAGGATGATCAAGTGTTTGCTGGTGGACAGTACATTAACCAAAGTAAAGGGGGAGACGGTGTAAGCAAATGGGTGGAAGATAATGAAAATGTGGAAAATGAGGATATTGTCATTTGGCATTCATTTGGGGTAACTCATATTCCAAGAGTTGAGGATTTCCCAGTGATGCCTATTGAGTAAGTGGGAATACTGTATTATATGAACTATAAAATGCAAAACGAAGAAAATGTTTTACAAGTTCTAATCAATTTGGCTATTCAATTTTAGGAGCACTGGATTTACGCTCAAACCAAACAACTTTTTCACAACAAACCCTGGGGTTGATGTGCCTCCACCTAGATCCAGCAAAAGTAAACTTGCCGAGTTATATTTGGGATCCACTAAATGTCATTAATTTTATGATTTTGAAGGGCCCAAAAGATTTATGAATTGCAAGAAAAACAAAAAAATACAATGAGTAATAATAACAATATTGTAATGTAAACAATAATGCTTGTAAATAAACATTTAATTGGCCTTTGTACATATTATGCTTGGTTTGGTATTGGTCATAATAAATCTGATGTCTTCTGCTTTTAAAAGTAAGTATTTATTAATTTCATGATTGTCTAACTCGTGATTGACTAGTTTACAAACTTTTCCATAAAATACATAGAACGTAAATGACAAAATATTTCGTCATGAACAGCAGCTAGCACCATTGACATCACTGGAACAGCAACTTGGCTCATCATTGTCATTTTCCTCTTTGCTCACAATACCCGTTGCGCGTCCATTATTAGCAGCATTCTTTTGGCACATGAATCTCTTCAGCTTATCCAAAGTTTTAAGGCACACGACGACACAACAACCGCGTTTGTTGATTGTTGGGGATAAAGAGCTATCTCCCCGAACAGAATGATGATGATGACTGTTTCCACCTGGAAAAACTCTTTGTGGACTGGAGTGGTTGCACTTTTGACATGCACACAAAATTGTGCGAGTGCTGTGATATTCTCCATCTTGACTTGGCTTGACTTTTGAACCTCCACTGGAACAACAGGATGAAACTGATGTTGATTGTTCGGAAGTTGATGAGCCTTGACTTTTGGAAGGTCCAGTTGGAACTAGGACGTCATTGCTTGATGATGGAGGATGACTGAGTTGTTCCGAACTTGTGGTCGGTTGCAGTTGATGTAACGTTGAGGGTATATCTGGAAGGGGTTGATGGGGTAATCCAATTGGAACTGCATTAAATAATTGCTGCTGCTGTTGCTCAATATTTTGAGGACCTACGGAAGGTGGGACAGTACCAAATTGTTCATTAGCTGCGGTAGTATTGTTCCAAGGTCCAAAGCTAGCATTACCAGGAAAGTTTGCAGAGTTGTTTGTCACTGCAATATTGAGCATTTGTTCCAGCTCCAAAATTTCGCTAGGATCCAAAAAGTTGTCAATATTTGACATTGACGAGGAGTCTGAGGGGGCACCTATACCGGAAAATCCATTGTTGGAAGTGGATCCAGGAGCTGCGCTTGGATTACTGATGTCATTGTTGCTGTCTTTGATAAGTTCATCCAATGTCATGACTTTGTTATTTAGCAGCTCCATTTGATTTTTCGTTAATGGAATCAGTGCATAACCCCCCAAAGCATTAAAATTCTGCTCATCATCCGCCGATGATGTAGACGGAAGGATACTTTCACTCGATTTTATATCTGCAGCAGAAATAACGCCAGGCACAACAGGAATCACCGTTCCACCTGAAGTTAAAGTGGCACTTGTGCCAGGTAAAAGTGACTGCCCTGACGTAAATGAAAACCCACTGGTATTTGCTTGAGGTGGCGGTTGTGTGGGAGCCGGGGTGATTTCTGAGGCAGTGGGCGTGGTGTTCGTGTCATCTTTTGGTTTTGTTCTCTTTTCTGCGCTTTCACCATCTCCGTTTAAATTCTGACTATTATTGGTAACATCGTTAGTTTGCTGACTATGTTTTCTGCCAATGTGACCTCGTAAACTATTTCGACTAGCAAATTTTCTTCCACATTCCTCACATGCATGTGCCCTTTCTCCGGTATGCACCCTGCCATGCGTTTTCAAGTGATGTTGAGCTGAAAATGCCTTTCCACAACTAGTGCACTGATAAGGTCTCTCATTTGTGTGCACTCTGCGATGTTTCTTAAGGTCAGACAGGGTTGTAAATGACTTTTCGCACTCATCTTCGGAACATTTGAAAGTTTCCCCGGTGTGCACACGCTGATGTGCTCGGAGCCTGTACAAGGTCGTGAACCTGCGATCCCGACACTGGTCACATTCAAACGGTTTCTGCTTTGTGTGCACCCGAATATGAATTTTCAGACTGTACGAGGTTAAAAATGACTTGTTGCAGGTATTTTCACTGCACTTGAATTTGTACTCCCCTTTATGCGTTTTCAAGTGGGTTTTCAGGTTTCCCAACGTGGAGTAGGTTCTGGTGCATGTGTTGGGGGAAAAGGTGCAGGGGTGACGTTGCCCCGAATCGGAGAAGGTGGAATATTCGGAGGAATTGATGCTGTTATTGGCATTGTTGCGTGTTCCAACATTAATATTGGAGGAGGACTTTTGTGATGAGGATGATGATGACTCATCTTGTAATGGATCATGAGAATTATGACTAGGTAATTGATCACCGTATATCAATTGGTCCATTGTGTTACCGTCATCGTAAGCGTATTGTTGGCGAGAGCGGTTGCCTTGTCGTTGTTCTCCAGAATGAGATGACGTTGCAAAATTGTCTGGATTGTCGTAAGAAAATTTGCCATTGTAGTCTGTATTTGTATTGCTCTCTTTTAGAGTGCTGCTGCCTCCACTGCCAATGTCCATTGTGTTCTATAAACTATAAAGTTTATATTTAGTATTGTTTGAACAACGTGGTTAGGCTGTTGCATTATAATAAATTACTTTTAAATTTTGATTTTCTTTCTTTCTTTCAGCGTTTTCACGTACCTCTTTTCCTTATGATTTTCCTGAACCACTTTTCAGTCCAGTGTAGCAGTGCCGCCGAGTGATCTGGGCAAAAGTGGTGAATGTGTTACAGTTTCAATGAAATGAAAATGCAGGCCAAGTTTGCAGTACGCTAAGCGCTATACTGTTGGCTGTGTGTAATAATGCACATAGAGGAAGAACAAAGACAAAGAGTTAAACCAAGTTTCACACTTGCAGAAAATGCATCTAATTATGATTAATTTTTTGCTTGTACACGAAGCATTTTATGTAGCACAATTACCTATATAAACTACACCAATAAAATGCGACGGCTTTGAATAACAAATTGAATAAATTATGAATTTTGATTAGGTTTTATCAACGGATTTATAATTCGGTTTAGTTTTTATCGAAACCTTGATCATAAAAATATTATGGAAATGTATAAACACATGAGTAATTGAACTGAAGCTTGTCTGTCTGACGTCTGGTCGTTTGCTTGTTGCATTCACTGTCAATTATATTATTTTTCTACTTGAGAAGCACTACTAAAAGCAAGTATGCAGTCGATGGAATACTGAAATAATAATATTATTATGTACTACAACTAGCCAGTTTAATCATGGTGTATTCCCTGTCTTAGAAATGTGGTATTGGAATTCAACTATTTAGTTTGGGAAATTTCCATCAGTTAAAAATCAGCTGCATAGAAAATGAATATTGACTATATTTAATATTATTATGACTTTTGATAACTATAGTACATATAACATTTACATTATCTGGTTATAGTTAAATGGATGGACTTGATTCATTTACGTTGTTACATGTCATATCCAGAGAACCAGATGCTTTAGATAAATTAAATTACGTACACATGCATTACAAAACGACAATAACAGAGAATCATTGACGAAGACGAATCTCTGATTTCTCTGTTGATGGAGAGAGTTGTTATCAGCCACTTGCCGTGATAAAATGGTTTCACTTTGGCTGAGTGAGACCTTTATGTATAATATATAGAGCTTAAGCATATATTATTTTTAATAATAAAATTTCATAATAAAACTACAAATGACATTTTGGTGTTGATGATGATGATATTGATTGTGTAACTGCAGCAGCCGCACAATAACATGATTTTTTTATTTGATAAAAATTTACGTATAAAAATGACATTCATCGTCATTAAATCATTATTGAAATTTTTGAACACGATGATCATCAGGATGAGCTTGATGAGTGGTGACATTGGGATAACCTTGAGCAAATTCTGTGAACCTAAAATTATGTTGCGGTCGCTTGTTTGAGATGAGATAATACATAGGCTGTGTGTAATGAATGTTTAGCAGTGCTATAAAATATTTAGGTATCACGTTTGGAAAAATTTTGGCAATTGTTTAATGATGAGTGAAGGAGAAACGAAATAAATCTGTTTAATTCTTTAAAAAAAGTTGTTCTGTCAAGCTATATGCCACTATGACACACGTCTTACATAAAAAAATAGCCATTAGGTAAACCAGTGGTCAGCATTGATGAATGTGCTGAAAATCTAAGAATAGTTTGAGAAAACTGGTTCGTTCCTGTAAAACTGATATCCAACCTTGCCAGAATGGCTAAACTACAACATTAATTTGTTGACACTTATGGCATTCAACGTGCGCGAGGAGAAAAATCAAATTAGCCATTTTGATAGCAAAGTGACATGAAGCCAGTGGTAGTCGTGATGTGAATTACTATTTTTGCATGGATTGTATAGAATTTAGTAGTTGTATTTTGTATTATCATTTTCCTCTGCACACATTAACCAGGCTGACAACAACTCTAACATTTGCTGATAGTTTCGATAAAGAAACATCCTCCTTTTTGGTTTTTAAGATGTAAAGTCAAAAGTCATCAACTTATCACAACACATAAATACAATGCAATAATAGGTATATAAAAGTAGAGTAGTGTAATGGGCAGATAGCATTCCATAGCAAAAGATCTCTTTTATATTATTTCTATTACCAATTAGCCATTAACCCCAGTTTTGCGTACCACATCACTAAAGTACTAATTGAATGTTGACAGTAACTAAATGATGTCATTCCTTTTTTCTGCATTTTTTGCATATTACCCAAGGGATCAAATTTAAAAAAAATATTTCAGCGATTAAAAAATAAGTGGGCTGTTATAATCCCCTACTTACTTATGTTTTACATCATATTAATAACACATGCTTAGTTGAAAATAAGAAGTGAAAGAAGGGAATGACTTTTACATTGCAAATTGTTCTATAATTTTAAGAAAGACAGTCCAACATGGGTCATTATATCGTACTTTTCCCATTCACATTTTCATCTACACATTTTCCCATGTATACACAAAGCATTTGCATTGTAGCATTTGTGTATACCTACATATTATGCGTACGTAGATCTGTTTACTTTACTTAAATAAAAATGTATACTCTGGAAAACTATTAAAATGAAACTTTCCTTCATGTTCCCACTACATGATATTTCGTATTAATCAGGAAATGACTTTTGGCAAGTTTGGCTACTCAAAACTTTGTGAATACACATTAAAAACAAATGTTTTACATAGTAAACGGTCATTAATATAAGATTATTCGGAATCCAGAGTCAAATCGATATTTCATCAAATTGTCCAAACATATCTTTCTTCCATAATATCCATTTCCCAACGTGCATACCTACATACACGTAGGCATATAGCTGTAAATTATAGATATTTGATTTTACTCCCACACGATAATCTTTCACCCTTTTTTGTTGACAGATATAAAACATGCACTAGCCTGTCAATTGTGTTTACGTTATATGTATGTAATGCAAAGTGCCTGTGACATCCATCTGATTTTGCTGCTTTGACCTCCACGAAAAATATCAATATTGTGCTCCACTTGTGAAACATTTTCTTTTCTATAACCTCGTTTCCAGTACAGAAATTGGAGAATGGCATTATTGACCTATGCCGTGCCTATATGTCTGTCTCTAGTTGTCCTTCGTCATGCTTAATTCTATAAACAAAACTCCATCAATGAAAGCATTCATAAATATTTCTTCACAAAACTTTCTTTAAAATGTTAAACATCAGTAAAGTTTCTACGGATAGGATGACAAAATGTAGCAGCATACCTAATATATTTAGACATGTATATTAGGAAATCGAATGGTCTTATTTCTTACACGCATGCGGGAGCATTTACCGTTGTTCAGCATCTTTTTATTTACACTCTGGACGCCTAAGACCCGAACATGATATACCCAATATCCAGAGTGGATACCACCAATAAAGCTACGCTCAATATCAATCATGACAATAATCTCATATCTCACACCTAACACCAAAAAAATGTTTAGAAAATTCAAACATTCATTCATTAACCCTCATGGTCGTATAAAGTTACTTAAAAGCAGAGTTGTAGCTGTCCCCAGTCATATTTTATCACTATCGTTCATATAAATGCCCACCCTTCTTTCGAAAGAAAGTGCTCTTTATTTTATATAAAACTCACTTTATTTAAGAAGACAGAAGCTGTATTCACTTATAGGGACAACGGTCGGCAAGTTTATTATTAAGTATGACAAAACCCAGTAAAGTGCCTTGTTTTATGAATGCTATTAATGTTGATGAGTAGAGAGGAGGCTAAATCATTAAGTTTTACGATGATGGATGATGAATGGAATATTATATTTATCTTAATCTGTCTTCATTATATGCACCAGCATAAAAAATTAACATTTAATCTACTTACACCAATAAAAATATTTTCTTATCTCTCATATAGAGTGACAGTGTCCATTAATACACATGTCAAATCTGCACCTTCCTTCCTCTCTATCAAAAAAACTGTGACTTGTCCATCTATATACCCACATCCATTTAAGGCAATGTAAAGATTTTTAATGCAACGGTTGTGGCTTACTGAGTGGTGAATCAGTATTTTTGACAACGACAGAATAGCAGACGGATAAGCTTTGGAAAAACTGTCGCGGTAAGCTAATATCATATCTACCTATTCACGTTCATAAAAAGCTCCACGTTATCACTTCCCTCGGCAAACATTGGCAATAATAAGTTTTGTAATATATAGTATACCAAGTAATGGAACACATTATCACACAGGTTTTCCTGTTGTATAAAAAAGGCCATTAGCTATTTATTATACATATAATATTTTTCCATGAAAAATATTTTACCAGCAACAGTCACAAAGTCGGATTGGGATGTAGATAAGATAAAAACGGGCTTTTTATTTTGTTTGTTCATAAAATATTAGTCATTTGTTACAAGTCTCCATATTCGTTAGGTGTCTGTTCCGGCACAATCATGAAAATCAAAAAAAAGTGAAGAGAAAAGAGATTACTTTACTGGCATCAGGTATTTTGTAAAAAAGGAAGATCATGCTAAATGGTTTGGACGTGAGACGTGATGTGTGGACGATTAACCATTACTATTCAAATGACAAGCAGAGATATATATTTTTTATCAGAAAAGGAAATTTGGATAGAGGGCTCAGAGAACACATCACGTATCACTATCATATATTATTATCATGGAACAAACTGTTGGAGTTTTCATTTTATAAAATGGATATGATATGCATGCTCCACGAACAAGCCCATTAATTCTTAAACAGGGGAACAGGCTTGGGGAGAGTAATAACAGTTAAAATTATGCAGGCGGCTTTTTGGATATTTTGTTAAAGCTCATTTTCACATTCATGAACGATTCAAAGTCTCTCCTTGAGGCAGTGTTGTTGAATGTACTTAAGAGCAATGTATAATGTAGGAAATCATACAAATTATATAGCAAGATTGAAGATTTTTTTGAGCTTCACTCGTTATGCATGGACATGGATAAGCTCAGTCAAAAAATGAATGATAAATACACTATCAGATTTACATGGTAGTTTGGCATACCAGAGAAAATGGTTCTTCTCTAGTTGCCTCATTACTACTACCTACTCACAAGGCAATAAAATTACTGTTATATTTAGTAAAACAAAAATGAGAGCAAGAGCAAACAGACATGCATAACGATTACGCATGCAGATTGTAAANGGCATACCAGAGAAAATGGTTCTTCTCTAGTTGCCTCATTACTACTACCTACTCACAAGGCAATAAAATTACTGTTATATTTAGTAAAACAAAAATGAGAGCAAGAGCAAACAGACATGCATAACGATTACGCATGCAGATTGTAAATACTCTTGTTTTTATACTTTTGGTCTCTCTTAAAGATCGCCACTAATCTCTGTATCCTATAACGTCCAAAAAAATCACAACATAGCTGTTTCAGCGTGTGACAAAATTAATAAAGCTGGAAGAGATACACAGAGAGAAAATAGGTTAAAGTGTAGATGTAAGTTGGTGGTTATAGCACAGGATAAAAAAATGCATAGATTAGATTGACAAAGGAACATATTGCGTTTATTTTGCAGAGATACACTTTTGTCCTCGATTTTTATTTGTTTGAAAATATAGTGAGTAATGAGTTATGTAGGTATGTATATATAGATCTCTGGATATTACCAGTATATCTAACTGAAGAACAAAAGTTATTGAGACTGACGAAGAAACTGATACTTTTTCTGAACATTTTGGCTTACAAGAACAAAGTGGTGTTAGTGTATACATGTGTGTAGGTGGAACTCACAATGATAAAGCTCCAGAGGATAATATTAACTTTTGTGACTGTGATTTGATAAAAGATTTATCTTGAACGGCTGTTCCTAATCGACTAACTAACTGTATGTTGTACAAATATAATGGTAAGCTTTTACATGGTTAAGAAAGGGGTATGACGAAAGGGGTATAAATGAGATATTTTTTTCGTTATTTGTCCATCTAGCATTACTCATGTCACTACTGCTTCAATCCTACATGCTTAAAGAAATAATTTAAAAGTAAAATCCATTCCACTCCAAAAATAAACCCATCCAGCAGTTTCATATCTTATTGTGCGATCCTTTGTACGTGCTTACTGTAACTTTATATTTATTGGCTCCAGCGAGGCGAAATGGGGAACGAATTCTGTTATTTATTGTTTTTCTCTTCTAAATAGATAAAGATATTGTTTTTATTTGCGTTTCAATCCAACTGACACAAAAGCCAGAAAGAGAATAAAGAAAACACTTTTTCATACTTCAAATCTTAAGAAGCCATTTAACTGCTTTTAACAGTGCAACAGCAGCAGCAGAGAGAATTGAGTTTGTTGAGTAAATCAACGAGGGTGGTGGTTGGTTTCTTTTTTGGATAATGGATTTTAAAAGTGCAGTGGGGAGAGAGTTTAGGGGAAGAGTGCACAGTGAAGTACAGCTTAAGAAAGAATTTTAAAGGCCATCTTCTTTCAAGAGCACTTACCAAACTTGCACAATTGCTTCATTTTTCTCAAGAAATCCGTTTTATGCGGGTGCTGCTTTTATGATTTTTATGTCGTCTTCATGACAGAATGAGTGCGAGAACAAGACTGTTTTTGTTTCTTTTTAAACTCACACTATACCAGCTAGAGCTCCAATCTAATATGTTTGAGTAGAAGAGACCGTGATTGTGTGTGAGTCGATCAAAAAAAACCCCAACGAAAGAAACTCAAAATTATTATGAAGAGATTAGTGGAATATGTGGTACTCACACAGTTAGTCTGCATGCATCTGTGGTTGTCGTGATGCTACTTCTCTGACTCACCCTTTTTTTCATAAACTTGTGAACATGATCGAATAAGATGTTGTATAGACTGACTTTTAAAACAGAAGAAAAACTAAAGGATTAGTATGTGGGATACTACTAAAATCTAAGAATCAGTGTTTGACTGGAAGTTGGTCCGGCAACAGGTTGTCTTTCTGAGAAATACTTTTCGTAGCATAAACGCATTTTGTGGGTACCATACCGGTATCACACACGTGAACTATGAATACCGTGTAAACCAGCAAATTTTGGTTGTGGTTTTTATACTTTGTACAGTGGTACAAGTACAAATTCCATAGATCCCCACCAACATTATTGTGTCCATTTCAATCTATAAAGCAGGACAAAGTACATGAAAAAGTGTTGGTTACGCATCTATAGCTAATAATAAAAAACCATAAGCTAGAATTATAGTGCCCACTCAAGTAAACCACTTTGGTCTAGTAATGAATCATTTCAAGTTTTTGAGACTATACATTTTCTATTGAAGTTTAAAAGAATGCCATGCAAAAGAAGACAAATGGTTATAATTTTTGAGACTCAATGACATTCAATCCATTTATTTCATTAGACATTCTCTTCTTTACAATTAAACTAATTTGTCTATATCTGTCTCTCCACAGAGGTATGTAAAATCATTAACGTGCAAATAAAGTGATACGTACATTGCTTACATACCAAATAGCAAAATATTATTATTATGCAGGAAGTCGACTCATAAATAACCCATCACTACTTCCCAGCTAGAGAGATTCATTACTTATGTACATAGTTGATTGGTGATGGTTTTTTACTCATGGTGGTGGTGATGAAGATGCAGAGATAGGATTGTGTCGTCCGGTTTGCAAATTGCAATTGCAATACTTTACAGTACTCATGTAGCGCTGCTGCAGAAAGATGATGATGATGATGAAAAAAGACTGATGACTCATTTTTATATCGTAACAGAACCAACAACGTGCTTAGCAGTTTTTTTGTGCACCGTGTACCTATACTCCTCTGTCTATATACATTAGCTCAAGGAAGTTAACAAAAAAATGAATCAAGAAGACTGGCAAACACAGAGAGTGACTGATAGTATGAGTGTGTTTGTATGACTAAATATATGAATGAAAGAGTGACGTATTCTGGTTCGTTCGAAAGTGCATAGGTTTCATTAGTAATCAATTCGGCACCAAAGTGTGAAGTCTCATGTTATAGAACTCATGAGGATTTTTGTTATTAGTTTAAATGCTTACCGTATTGCATTGCATTGGAAATAAATTTCATTTAACTTTTGACAAGCGGTAGCAGTAAAAAAATTTTGCGTAATGTGATTTTCATCTTTTTATTGTGTGAGTGAGCTAAATAAAATACATTACTGAAAAAAAACTATTTGCATACCAATAAAAATTATTGCTGCATGACAAATGGGTATGCATGCATTGAGATGGAGATGTGCGGCTGGCAATTTTGCAATGTAAAATTATTCATTATATTCTTTTACTGATTTATTTTTGCAGGTAGCGAGTTAGATTTTGTGGAGTTAAAAGATGTGGTTCGGCAGCAGCAATAGCAGCGCCAGCAAAATGTACAAAATGGAAAGAGTACGAGGGAGTCACCGTTTGATCTCAGCATGGAAGCTTACTCCAGTTTTTATAGCAGTGTTCATTAGTATCAGTATAGTCAATTGTGTAAGTGGAGAGGAGATCCCATTCACACCATCAAACCAGTCAGTAATTTCTCAAGATCCCATTCCCCCTCCTCCAGAAGTGCTGTTAGGAAAAAGTAATACTGGAAATGCCCTACCGAAAGCCGTTTCTCAGTGTGGCAAAGCAATGTATATAACCGGAAGTGTAACCATATCATGCACGCAGTACACAACAATCCCTACAGATATTCCGGACTCGCAAAACATCCAAACGCTTAACATGAGCGATGGGAATACGATACAAAGACTGACGAATGGTCAACTAACTCGTTCTCAATTGCCTGCCCTGAAAATTCTAATTTTACAAAATTGTCAGATTCATGCCATTGAACGGGGAGCCTTCACTGACGGAGGGGGTCTAGTAAACTTGGATCTTAGCTATAATAAAATAGAAGTCTTGGATCCAGAAGTGTTCGCCAGGCTGATAAATTTGCGTACTTTACAACTTCACAATAACCCAATCAACAGGTTTGAAACAGGAACAATGTTCCCTTCATTACCTGGTTTAACGCATCTGGATCTCAATTCATGTGTATTGGATAAAATATCCGTTAACGTTTTGGATAACTTGACGAAGCTTAGAAATCTGAATTTATATGCAAATCAATTGAAACAATTGGACTGGAGAGTGTTTCGAAACACAAATCTTTTAGATAATGTTAACTTGGGTAATAACCCGTGGCATTGTGATTGTCATGTGAGGTTTTTAATTGAATTCTTCCAAGAACACTCCATCGCTTACCAGCAAGCGACATGTTTTACCAGTGCTTCCATTGCAAGCAGGACTAGTGGGGCAAAGTGGAATGAAGTACCAATCAGTGCGATGACATGCCTTCCAAAAATAGATAAAATTGCGTATTATGTAACTAAGAAATCAAAAGCAGCCCATATAGAAGACGCTGGTGATGACGCCAGTAATGACGCCGAAGAAAAGGTGGAGGTGGATGATGATGTTTATTTTGAATGTGATTACACTGGTTATCCAGAACCGAGAATTACCTGGCGGAAAGACAACGTACAAGTTAAGGAAAGTGGACATTCAAATGAACAGTCAGTGGGAATGAGGACTGGAGCTACCAATATCTCTAATTTTCCGGAGACATCAGTATCTGCCACACTGAAGCCAAAAATAGAGTTCAAAGATGACACCCTTGAAATCACTGAAAAGTTGGCTGACGATGACGAGAAGAAAACCAATTACAGATTCAAGCAGCTTCTCATAATACGTCGTGTTACGACAGAAGATGCTGGAAAGTACCAATGTATTATTGAAAATGACGGTGGTGACGATAGTAAAGCCATTCTTTTAGATGTAAAATACGATTATGTCATGGGAGGCATCCTTCCCGGAAAGAAAGTGGCAGTATGGATCTGGATTTTGGTGGGACTTCTCTCCATTCTGATTTTACTTTTGATATGTTTGCTGACTTGTTTGATTTGGAGGCGAAGGGAAAAGAGAAAGCAGGAGGGATTCAGAAAAGTTGTTCATGAAAAGTTCAAGGTAAGCTATTTCATTGAAATTCTGGAAATAATAAAATAATACGAGAATACATAAATTAAATGTACAATCACTCTCTTATTCCATAGGATTCCAATATTGACCTTGGAGAATTTGAAATAAAGCCCGTTAGCCCCCATTCCCAACAGTCCAAAGGTCTCCATCGAATTGACGGTGCTACTCCACTTCTGGACAACAGAAGCGAAAGCAGTACAGTTCTCATAACCGATAAGAGTCCCCCATTGCCGGACGTAGCTCTTGGAAATGCTGACTTGATCCGAAATTCACAAATATTTTCGCCAAAACCACCACCTTCCCTTCATGGATATCCTACAGACGCAAGAAAAGAATTTTTTGCTAGACAAATTTCCGAGCCATATTTAAGACCCGGGAGCGCCATGTCGCTGTCCAGACCCGCTGCTTTGAATGCTGCCCAACGAAGATATATTTTTGCCAATCAGCCATATCAAAGTGAGCCTGTTACTGGTTTCCAAGAAAATCTGTACGCAGTTCCAACGCAGGTTCGAGAGCTTCCCCGATCCGGTAGTGCAATGTCTGTGTCGGCTCTTCCAGAGTATGATCTTCGGCGTCAAATGTTTTTGAGACAAAATTCCCAACCATATCAATCCCAATACGCAACGGCTTCCAGAATACCGGCTAGAAGGATTCCCAGCACTAGTTCGGAACCTCCAGAGTATGACCTTCGGCGTCAAATGTTTTTGAGACAAAATTCCCAACCATATCAATCCCAATACGCAACGGCTTCCAGAATACCGGCTAGAAGGATTCCCAGCACTAGTTCGGAACCTCCGTTCGAAAATATGCCTACAGCATTCAGCTATTCCACATTGCCCCGTAGACCAATCCGTCTACAAAATTGGTCACGACCAGTTAGTCCCACGAACTCTACTTGTTCCACATATTCAACATTATCATGGAGGCCAAATATGGACCCAAGAACAGGAGTCATCAGTGATGGGATGGGCGCCAGAAATACAGCCCATGGTGGCTCCACCACATCCATAAACAAAATTCCAGACATGAGTGGAAGCATTATTGGAGGTGGAGACGGAATCGAAAGTATGAACCGTGCCATGAAGACACCATCAACGCCATCAAGTGGAGGCAAAGTAGCAAACGCCAGAAATCCACGGTATGGTCACAGCAGGACACCAAATTCCCTTAGCAGAGGTCACAACGACTTTTTCAGCTTTGAACCAATCCAAGAAGTTGAAAGTTCAGAATGTGCGTCCACGGTTAATCTGGACCGGGCTGGAGGCGTACAGCCTCCAATAGGCACACAAAGTCTGGCACGAGATGGCAAATACAAGAAGAAGAAACCGCCACCAATAAAAATGTTTCCGAATAATTTGAAAACGCCAAGCAGGGCCTTTGATCATTTGAAAGGGAGATCGGCCAGTCCTGCGCTTAGAAATAATATCGTAAATGGTGACCAACCAAAAGAGGAAATAAGTACTGAGGTTCCCAATCCAGAGAACGACAGTAACGCTGAAGTTCCCACTGTTCAAAATAGTATAGTCAATAACACAAATAATGATATCAGCAATGGAACCATTCCCGTTCCCGTATTGGAATCCCCAATTGATGATGAAGCGCAGGCTTCCCACAAGTCAAAGCCACCGGGACCGCCACCTCCACCCAAACCAAAACGCCCACATTTGTCAGACGCCAATGTTGAAGGTGGGCCCCAACAAGCTTCAGAAGCGGTATTAAATAGCAATGAAGATGGTAATCCAAATAATGGAGAAGGGACAGTAGTATAATTAATAAATTGAAAATTGTTCATGAAATAATTATAATCATTAATCAGCTTTTTTAATTATATTTATAATTGAGTATTAGGTCTCTACTTAATGTACCTATAATAAAAATATATACAAGTGCTTAAATAAGATCGGTAGAGAGAAAATAATCAAATTTAAAGACTTTAAATTCAAGTTCTTAACTTAAATGTTATATATTTAGTTGAAATTGTAATCTGTACATTATTAGATCAGCTCTGCAATGTTAACACCACAGCCATCTTAAAATATAATTATTATGCAATTATGCCATCGCGGTATGGTTTTGGAATTGACTGACTGACTGTAAGTCATGATGATGATTGATATTGGTTAATTGTTTATAACATAAAAAATGACATTTAATATTTAAAATTTAAGATTGTTTTTTCACTTCTTCCAGTTTTTTGTCTTTAAGTAAACTTTAATTATTACAGATATAATTAATTATAGTACTCTTTCATCTTCAAATATATGACTGAACAGAGGATGTGTACATTTACATTTAAAGATAATTGTAACCTGAAATCCCGAAGACGGACGCTAGCAAAAAATGTTGTCGTTTTTATTTTCAGATTCAAGCAATTATATGTAATTGCAATTAACTATATGCCAATATTTATGATTTATTATTGTTGTTGATACTTAATTATTAGAGTGCCCCAAATTTGCTTAATTTTTACATAAACAATTTTATGAGATTGAAAAGAAAACTATTTACCTAAATTCACAATTACCTGTTATGTATGTAAACTTTAATTTGTACGTAGTTTAAAACTGTTACCTACCTTAAATTAAATTAAGAAAAATATTATTATATTTTAATCATTTAACTAAAGTCTATATAATATTTATATAATAAGCATTAGTTATTTATTATATCATTCATTCATTCATTTATTATAATTTAACTGCTGAACATAATTATTTAAATTCAGAGAGTAAATTAAAATTTACATGAACTTATGCAAAAACCGTTACATCTCTTGCTAATTTGCATAAACAGAACGACCACCGTAAAAACTGCACCAATCTCAAGTGCGACGCAAGTTGTGTGAACGTGGCAAATTGTGAACTGCACTCCTCGCCTCGCCTTGTTTTTTTTGTACACTTTCCTTCCGCGAGGCGCCATTGAAGCGGTTAGAATTTTGAAAAGTGGGACTTTTTCGGGTTTTGTGACGTTACTCGCTTGTCACCCACCACCCCAGTTTATTTAGTTGCCACCCCACAACAGTTTATAAGCAAGTAAGTAAAATTATCAATTTATTTACTGGATTTTTTACTCAGGTGTCATGTGATTGAATAGTCAGGTCGATAGTTGAAATTCATTTTGTTAAAGTTTAATGATTGTTTAATTAATGGTGCCTTTTAGGTAACGGTAGCGGACAATCAGTGAGGAAGTAGCGGTTAAATAGTCGCTCCTTTGCAGGTGTACTACAAATAGGTAAGGAATAATTTTGATTAATTGGGTGAAACTTGGAAATCAAATGTGGTTGTCTCAGACAAGAACTTAAATGTGTGTATTGTGGTGGAGTTGATTGGGGGTAGTGAATAATATGAATTATTTTGTTTGTTTTGATCAAAGGAAGGACCATTTGCGGAATAATTAACGACGTTGTGGTCTAGGTCAAACTATCAGACAAGGAATTCAACATGAGACCTAGTCGCCCAGGAGCCCCACCGCCGACAGCAATGGGTTCGCGTCCCCGTCATCCAAATGGAAATGGGGGAAGGATGGGTGCAGGACCACCAGGACCGGGAGCTCAAGGTCTGCCTCCTACGATTCGAATGGACAAAGTACCCGCTGTGGCCAAAGGTGCTAAAGGTGGACTGCTAACAGCACAGGAAATTCCTGAAGAAATAGTTGATCTCACTAATAAGCCCCCGACCTCTTTTCTGGAAAGTGACAACACTCGAAAGAGAACCCTTTGTGGGACTCCTAATTATTTAGGTGAGTACATACCCGCCTTGTGGTACAAAGGGCAAATTCCCTGTACCACTTTCCATGGATGTACCCGCGCGAATTGGTATCATTTTAATTCATTTTCATGCCTTACCAACGTTACATTTTTTGTTTTCAGCTCCGGAGGTGCTTACCAAAAGTGGTCATGGGTTTGAAGTCGACATTTGGAGTACTGGGTGCGTATTGTACACTCTGCTTATTGGAAAACCACCTTTTGAGACGGACTCCATTCGTGAAACGTACCGGAAGATCAAAGAAGGTGACTTTCGCTTCCCAGCCAATCGGTTAAGTGTGGAAGCCAGAAATCTCATTAAACGAATGCTTCAGGTTGATCCTTCAAAACGTCCAACAGCTCGGCAGATTCTAAAGGATGATTTCTTGAAGAAAGGGTTTATTCCTGAAACGCTGCCAGTAACGGCTCTTACCATTTGTCCACGTTTCCCAGCTGGAAAAACCAACGTGCAAAGAGCATCGGTCCGTAAACCACTCCAGGAGGTTCCTCAACAGAATCTTCCTCTAGCTGGCAGTTTTAAACTATTCCCCAACACTGGACAAGTGGTCAAGCCTGAGGCTCAAGTCTCTATGGATGTTGTACAGGAAAGTTTCAACAGCAGTGATGAGGACGGTAATAATAACCCTCCAATTGTGGAACTGATGGACAGTTTACGATCCCAGTTACAAAACGCTGTTGAAGCCACCAACTGTCACCAGAAGTATCTAGATACGGATGACGAGAATGAGGTGCCAACACTTGCTCCCATGTTAATTGTTCTCAGATGGGTTGACTACTCTGACAAGTATGGATTCGGCTATCAGCTCTCCGATGAATCAATGGGGGTCTCTTTCAACGACCGAACAAAAGTTATTCTTTATGTGGATGGATCAATGACATGTATCACAAAGTTGGGAGAAGAATCTCATCACGATGTCAAGTCGTACCCTCCAAATTGGGACAAGAAGGTTCGACTGGTGAAGCATTTTCAACAGTACATGGCACAATATCTGCTTCGTCCAGGTGCACCAGACGTTGCCAATTTAACATGCAGTCCCCGTGTTCCTAACCTCTACACTTGGTTCCGAACATCAAAATCTGTAGTTATGTGCCTAGCAAATGGTACTGTTCAAATCAACAACTTCAGGTCCCACAGAAAAATCATCTTGTGCCCTGTTATGGGAGCCATTTCAGTGATTGAGCCTAACCAACCACTCAGAACCTTCAGTCTTTCTCACATTGTCACTCACGGATGTACCGAGTCTTTGAAACATGATCTGCTCTACTCTTTGGGAAAGTTGGAAACAATTTGTGACGCTGCTGCAGGATCCCTTCAGCCACATTCTGATCCTATAAATCATAAAGGCCCAGGAACCGGAAATCAGAACTCTCTTCAACCGAATTTTGCGGCTATGGGAGAACCAAATATCAAACCAAATGTGGTCCAATAATTATAATGATGATTTTTATGCTGTTGATGCTATTGTAGTTTTACTGTCTCATTACATTCAATTTTTTAAATTTTTTATTACTTTGTTGATACTTCCAGCAAAATATTTGCTTTTTATTTAAAATATTTTTTACGTACGGGATACGGAGTATAATTTGATTATTCGGGTGGTTCAAGGAGGTTTTAAGAATATCTTTGTCAGATATGTTACATGTAAATGTCTGGGGTTTGGAAAATAATGGAAATGATATGATTGTAATTATTTGATGATAGTCATTGTAATCAAGTTGTAAGTAGTTAGCTTTACGAAATAAATACATAGTGAATATATATAAAGACAATAATGCTTCATTTTTCGACAGTTTCATTCTTTTCAAAATACATTTTTCTTTCCTGTCTCATCTCTGGATGGATAGCTGTTTGATGGCAGACATTCAATAGAGTAACGGTAATGAAGATTCCAATTAGCAACGTTTGTTCATTCATGCTTACTTGGCGCATCGCATCACTTATTATAGCTAGGTTAGAGTTAGAGTAAACAGAAGTTGTTATATGCATTAATTCTGTGGATGGGTGCAGGCATTTTATTGATTAAATTATTTAATTAGCAAATTACTTTGAATCATTAGTATAAATTGTTTGTTTTACCAGTCACTGATATTTTTTAATCATTTACACTTCCACACATCATTGATTTCTTAGCCCGTTTATCTTACTTCGGTCCTAATGTGACACTTTTACTTTTGCATCTTATTCGCGTCGTTTTCTGCTCCAAATTCATTATCTGGGGTACTCTGAGAATAATCCTATGAGAAAATGGGTGCCATTTCTACTTCCAATCAGTTTACAACCCAGCAGATTCACCACTTTTTATCCCAACAGTCTCCTTCTAATAAACTAAATATTTCCGAAACACCCCAATCCAGTTTAATCTTTGAACTACTTTCCAATACCTTGTGGTACGGCTACAAAAGCCTTGGCATGTTTTATAAAATAAAAAAGAAACCAAGTAAAAACTCCGAAACTGATTACACGACTGAAGAACCATCAAAGCTATACCTGGTATAAACTTTAAATGCTTTCCATTTTCTAATTAAAAAATAATATTTCAGCTAATTGGAACTATTTACCTAACTTGATTTCAGACTTGGAAACTATTACTGTGCATATTTTTGTGCTGTGCCCTGTTATCTCAACACTTATGGGGTAACTCGATAGGTGACTCCTTTCTTCTCGTTAGCCTTATCCGGAAAACCACGAACGTGGTCGTGGTCTCTTGCATATTCACAATTTTGTATTGTTTCCACTTCAAAAAAACGATGTTAATTGACATCCTTAAACAAGGCGATCAGTTAGAACAGCAATTTTCCTCTTTAGGAATATCAATCCCATATTCCCTATCTCAAGTCCGTATGCTAAGCAAAGTGACTCCCATTTTATTCTTTATTTTCCTGATAACCCATCGCATTTTAAATGTTCTCAAGTACGACTACAAAATGAATTGGTATGAGCTTCCAGCTCAAGGGATTTTAAGAATATTGTCCATAAATTCCTTACTATTCCCTTCAGATTTAATCCAGACTGAGAATCCCTTTTACCTGAACCAAATTTTGGGAGTGGTTGGGGTAATGTTAGAATTAATTGCTTTCAACATTTGGTACTTTGGTGAAATGTTCATGTTACTTCTTACTACATTCATGTGGCAAACTTTCAAACGCATTCGGCAAGCGTTTCGAGACGAGGTCCAAGATAAACGTTCCAAATCACAGCCGAGAGGACTGGACAATCTTATCGAAATCCATTTTCAGGCGACAAGAATGATGGACCAGATAAATGATCTTACTTCACCAATTACCTTTAATTCAATAGCATTTATATTGTTTTACATGGGCTACTGGCTAAATTACACAATTCTGGAGTATAAACTCAGGCCACATCATTTTGCATTAATCATTTTCATAACTAAACAAACGATAACATTAATGATGCAAGCGGGTATACATAATGATGCCCATGATATTTCTGAATGGTTACTTAGAATACCGTTGGATAGGAAAGGACATGGGGAAATTAAAGAAAAAGTGACGGTTGGATTACNTGATGGACCAGATAAATGATCTTACTTCACCAATTACCTTTAATTCAATAGCATTTATATTGTTTTACATGGGCTACTGGCTAAATTACACAATTCTGGAGTATAAACTCAGGCCACATCATTTTGCATTAATCATTTTCATAACTAAACAAACGATAACATTAATGATGCAAGCGGGTATACATAATGATGCCCATGATATTTCTGAATGGTTACTTAGAATACCGTTGGATAGGAAAGGACATGGGGAAATTAAAGAAAAAGTGACGGTTGGATTACCACCACCGCCGTTAGACCATGTAAAGCTATTTTTGTTTGCTTCACAGTTGTATGGAAGGAATGACATTGGATTCAAAGGTTACTTTTTCTTCACTATCACTCCATCATTTGTCTCAAAGGTAAATACATACACATACAAAATGTCAATTAAAAGTAATTTAATTNCATAATGATGCCCATGATATTTCTGAATGGTTACTTAGAATACCGTTGGATAGGAAAGGACATGGGGAAATTAAAGAAAAAGTGACGGTTGGATTACTACCACCACCGTTAGACCATGTAAAGCTATTTTTGTTTGCTTCACAGTTGTATGGAAGGCATGACATTGGATTCAAAGGTTACTTTTTCTTCACTATCACTCCATCATTTGTCTCAAAGGTAAATACATACACATACAAAATGTCAATTAAAAGTAATTTAATTAGCTAAACCAATACTTTTACATTGATTACAAGATAGGTGGGTTGATCCTCACGTATACAATAGTGGTAACGCAATTCTATCTGAAGGACTTGAAGGACTCTACCGGATGCCCGTAAACGCATATCAATTATTATAATGGAGCATTTATCATATTTTAAATGTAAACATTAATTAAATTAATTAAGACTGCCAATTAAGTGCTGGAATAAAATTAAATCATCCAATTAGCTAATTGGATTTTTTCTATGCGCAGTGCGCATTGTGCACATTATCATTATCAATCAGAAGCATATTCCCATCCCACCTTATCATCGTCTTTAATTGGTTTTAATTAATTATTTATTAATTAATTTAATGACTCATCATGAAATCCTTTCATTCGGATTACCGAACTCTGTTTTTCATTTCGCACTTTTTGAAACTTGTCGACTGCATTTTGTAGATTTATACGTTTTCGTCGCGTTTTTGCCGTCTTTTTCAAAAAATGCAAAACGTTTTTGTCTTGTGGCTTGTGAGGAAGTCACTTCGCAAAAAAACTGCGTGGCAGGTTGGACGAGGAAAGGAAAAAGTCCAGGGGCGGGGCGCGTGTATTGTCATTTTGTCATCGTTCAGGAGCGGAAGGTTCGTGGGATGTGTTCAGAGCCAAATGAGTTAATTAATCATAGTTAATTAATTAAGGTCAAGTTTTTCATCATTCAGGAGCGGAAGGTTCGTGGGATGTGTTCAGAGCCAAATGAGTTAATTAATCATAGTTAATTAATTAAGGTCAAGTTTAATTGTTCTTTGTGATTGTAATTAACTTGTAATTGGAGTGCTTTCATTGTAAATGATTCGTTTGAAGGATAATTTTTCGAGCTTCTCAGGGACATTGACGGCGGTAGGTATGCAAAAGTGCAAGTTACTTGTTTGTGGTTTGTTTTAACTGATGCGACTTTTATATTTAAGTATGGAGAGGAAAAGCTAATTAAAATTGTGTGTAACTTTATAGGGTGAATGATGGTGCCGAGGAGAGGTGGCAAAAGGAAGGATTTCAGAGGGAAGTCGGCAGTTCGAGGGACTGGAAGAGTGACAAGGCGAGAGGAGGAGGATAAAAAGAGGCGGAAGGCGAACACCCCCAGTCCTAAAGTTATTCAGAAGAAGAAGCGGAAGGAGGGATTGGAGAGAGGGGATGATGGGGATGGTTTCGAACGCGATAATGGTGGCCGCAGGGGACGGAGGTTTCTAAGTCTTCGACGGAAGAGGGGCAGAGGTTCTGTTTCCTCTCCCGAACAATCGAATATGGACGAGAGTGACGATGATGAGGAAGATGCTTGCAAACCAAATGGAAGGGGAAACCATCAACCTTCAGAAGCCTTAAGGGAGGAGACTCCGGAAGTAGATGATTATGTAAGTACATAAATACAGTGAAAGAATAAATTTTTCATTTATTAACTTTGATTTTTCTTTGGTCTTATAATTTACGGTTATTTTTTGCAGGGAGGGAGACGGAGCCGTCCAAGAAAACGTATGTCAATTCGGGCCCCTGAAGCTACATCTTGCAAGGATGC
>JAHZMV010001139.1:0-10959 GCA_027743765.1 Coecobrya sp. COE2 | reverse complement strand
AACTTATTGTGAAATTTTATGATAAATTAAATGTCTTACCTATTATTAGAAACATGCAAGCAAATTCTCTATTTAATTTATAGTAATGTCGACAAGGATAGGAGACTGAACACGTTGTTTGCCCGTGCCTTTATGTTTGATAAGTTGAATCTGAATATTTTAATAGAGTATTATTTTTCTTCTTTCAATTTTTAAACTAATGATTAGTAAACAAAGAAAATCTCGTTTGATAACAGTATTAGAACAGAGAGCGAATATATAATGGTTAATTTTACTTTTTCTTGTCAATGACTCCAATTCTATAACAGTCCTTTCAATTGAAGGTTCATTCAAAAAGATAAAGTATCATGTCATGCCCTTCACAGAAATATAAAAATATTAACCCTTTTGTCGTTTTGGTATCAACTTGGGAAAACGCAATGAAGAAACAACCGTTTTTAAAAAATAATTCTGTATCTAGTCTGTTAAATTTAAATTCATCTGATTACACTGACCAGAGCCATAATTTCCAAAACACAACTAATCATTCGATTTACAATTTTACAAAAAATTCACATTCCAAAACTTCATTAGGAAAGTTTACCACAAGTGCTACTAATTGTAACAGGCATTATTTTCACTTGTACTTCAAATGTGGATACTATTTTGGAATCATTCCATTTAAGCCAGTGTTCTGTGAAACCAATGGACAATGGAGCCTGAAAAAGAATCTTTTTCAACAAGTATGTAAATTATATATTATGTTTCATTCCCAGATTTAAGTACCTTCTTTAATACGAAATTTTTATGAACATTTTAATTTATAGGCGATATGTGGACTGTTTTGGTTGCTGGCTATACTACACCGCATATCAATACTTCGACTCAGTTGGCAAACCACTGGAAAACATCCGACCATTTTCTACTTTAATTTGGCTCATGCTCACACTCATGCAATAATGAATATTTTATTTTGCTTGATACTTTCTATCAAGCAGACTAAAATCCAGAGACTTCTAGACACTATATCTTCATAGTCGGTTATTGTTTTACCAAGAAAGCTTTCGTTTGGTGAGAATTAATAGAAAATCATCCTGAAAATGGTATTAAAGTTCACTGATCAATTCGTCTTTTCTAGCAGAGTTGGAGCATCATGATAACTTCTCAAATGGCTTGGATACTAATGGGCTTGATAGCTCCGATTATAGGATTTGACATTATAGACTCATGGGACTGGAACCCCGCTTGGTTGTATCGTTCCTACGTTACACGTGCTAGATATACCTTTTTTATCACCAACAATGCAACGGCTTCCCAAATTCGTCCACAGTTGGAAAATATTTCTACATTCGACAGTTTTCTCGCTTTGGTACAAGCGCTTATTATATTAGTTCATGAAATGAAGACAAGGTTGATTATTGCTGTTGTTGGAGTGTCTTGTGTTACGATGTGGGTGGCTGCCAAAAATCATGAAAGGATCGTTAACACAATGTATGGGAATAGTGATGATGACACAAACAAAGGGAAAAGAAACTCAGGCTTAGAATTGGTCGCATATCATTTAATAGAAAAGTTTACAGAATTAAGTGACCTGTCTGACGCTGTAAATGGTGTGTGGAATCTCTTTTGCTTCTGGTATATGCTTGACATAACCGTTTGGCTTGCAACGGATTTGGATAAGGCGCTACGAAGTAATGACTGGTTTATAAAGGCGCACGTATTTTATTTCATGTTCTATTCTGGAGCAGTACTGACGTTGTCAGCGGAAGCATTCAGAAAGGTGGTTTAATGAAATATGCAAAAATAAACTAAGAAGTTATTATTTATTTGAGGTTGTAATATTCATTATTCTTATCTAGGTAAAATGGTTTCGAACATGGTTGCTCCATTGTAATAACTGGCCATTATTTTGGCAAGATAAGAAGGAAATGAAAATGCTATTGCAACAAGTTCAGGAGTCTACAATTGGCGTCGGATCTCCTGGATTCTACCACATTGACTATTCATTTATCTGTCATGTATGCCAAGTCTACAGAAATATTTACACATTATACCATGGGTGCATCAAATAATTACATATTAACTCTATTTTTCCAGGAAGCAGTAATGATCGTAACATTCTTCATCATCTCCTTACAATACCAACAACTGTAGCAATGATACCGATTTATCGACAGTAATTGTGGTAATTATAACATGTCATATAAAACAACTTATTGAACCCTAAAAACATTCGTACAATAATATTTTTTGGCATTTCCTTCATCAGCCAATCAGGAGGAGAGAGTAATATCTAAGGTTATTATAAAATATGCGTTGGAATTACACGTACCACTGGAATGAATGAAAAAAATAATGGAGAAACTTGGGCAAACAAATTCTACAGCAAATATTCCTTTTATTATATGCTTATAGATCACATTATCAATGTTAATTGTTCTTTAAAATACGTTGGTGAAATTGAAATGACAAAAGAAAGTTGACAAAAGATGATTGTACATTGTACAGGAGTAAAAAAAATTCGTTAGAGTGTTCATTTCAACTGTAAAAAGAAAGCCAGCAAACATTTTTATTTTTTATTAATGTCAACTGTACAAACGCTTATAACTCGTAATCTTACTTATTATTGCCATAGATACCTTTAAGTAACTAAACTTTTCCTTTTCCACTGTTTAATACCCTATAGCTGCAAAATACCCATGTAAATAAATGCAAAACATTCTAGGTTCTTGGCCACAATGCTGCAGTTGCATATTTATCCACGTAAAAGTACAATCCCTGCAACATTGCATCATTTCTGACGGTGTACGGTCCAATTAACAGTTTTACTTTTGGTAGTGAACGAAGTATTCTACAAACTTCTCGTAACTCTTTACGACTACTTCCGCTTGTTAACATTGCTATATTTAGCAAACTTAGATACTGCTGCTGAAACGTCTTTTCCAAACTGGTTGCTTTCTTGTCAACAAATGACATGGCTTTAAAGCATGTAAACAAGTCGAAGTAAAGTAACCTAATAAATAAACAACAACAGAATATTGCCAACCTTAGCTATTGCTTGATAATTTTATGTTTTTGAAAGATTTAATTGTACCAAAACGTCAGCAGCAATCGTCATTCCAGCGTCTACGTCAATGCTCAGCACGGTCAGCATTGTAAATACTTCCGCCATTTGTTGGAACGTAGTTAATTGCTTGACACACGAACAAAGCAGGTCCCATACACTTATTCACTTCTCGCATAATGATTGATAGATGTATGTAACGGTTTATGGATTCACGCATGATATTCATATCCTGTTGTTTCTGTACTTTTGCAGCGATCACCTCTAAAGCTTCTCCAATCCAATAGGCCAAGCAACCTGGAAGTGTTAGCAAAAAAATCATGCACATGTTGATTACGACGAAATTGATGGATTGAAGAACCCAAGCAACTCTGTAAAGAATTGGATTTTTGAGTTGTTCTGGTAGTCTTGAATATATTTGTGTACGCTCGTCCATTCCGTCCCACAAACTTGTGAAAATCATGCCCACGATAAAGATTTGGCACCCAAATTCGTTCACAATTACAAAAATCAGCGATTTTCTGCCACTTTTTGATGTCTGGGCTTCACTGGTCGTCTTGTTGATTTCATCAAATGCTACTTTCAGTGAGAAATGAAATTTCCGGTTAAGTAGAAGATAATCCGTTGGCAGGTATAATGCTTGCATGATTAGCCACATTACAATTTCAATGTATGCCAGGGTCAAAACATTTGATTCCCTTTCACCAGCGTATTCCAGAGGCAGTTCGTAAAACCGATAAAAGTAATAAATCGCGTGGGAATAGGCGAAAATGCGCGTTATCCAGAAAAGAGAAAGTCGAATTAACCAATGAGGAAGTGACATGTCACGGAGACGAAAAGGATACAGACAGACATACTTATAATGATCAAATACCCCGTACATGTCTACTGAAAATTTGCACTGGTGAAAACATTGCCAAACTGAAAGGTAAAATGATTTCCATGGATGCTTAAGAAATCCTTTAATTTTGGTAAACATAACTGGTCTGCCCAGACGACCACTTGGTCTTGGTATGTATGTACTTATATTTGAACAAATGCTGAAAATGAACTCCTTCAAAGAGGAGCGAATTTTTTCCTCTTATTTCCCATCATGACAGTATGCATTCCAACGAGCTGCAGTATAATGATAATTACTGTCCCTCTCATAAGAAAAAACCATGTACTTTACCTGAGGCTGGCATTAATTGTTTCCCTGTGCATATGTATGAGCTTTATGCTGACAGCTTTATGAGTAATAACCACGCGATGCAGAGCCTTGGAACTTGTTTCTATAATTTATTCATCATTGGTGCACAGTGGAAAGTGAAAGGCAGTAGTAATTAGTTAATTATTGAATTTTCCATTTAATAATTTGTTGCACGAGGTTGTACAAACAAATGTAAGCAACATAGGTATAACAGTTTTTACAACTAGGTATGTAGTAGGAACTATATGATTTCCATGAGACGAATCAATGACAGCTTTGGCATTCAAAAGTCAAGAATTAAGTATTTCTCTTTGATATTCGTTACATCTACCTACTACTGGCAATTAATTTTCGTTAATGTATCGATGCAAGTTATAATAGTGGCCTTGGTTGCTAATTACAACATACTCCAGAGATGTTTGTTAGATAGGTATGTAATTTTTTATTGAGGAAATGAATACATTTTATTCAGAAAATGTCGTGTTACATCAGTTTCGGGCAAATGGTGGCATTGCAATTAATTAAATTTTGAATTTGATATCGCTTTTAATGTCTTTATACATTTCTTACGAGCATCGTTTCTAGCAATTATTGCATGTTGTTGTATTTAATAAAGGTTGTTTAACATGATCGTTAAAGCACGTGTACAAAACCAAACTTGAATGATAATCATAGGATACACATTATACCATTTGGATTCTTAATTTACCTTAATATTTATGGAAACTAATCGAAATTTTTGCATTTCAATAACTCTGTAAGTCTGTTTCATTTTTATCTCAATCGTAAACTCTATGTCTAAATATTAGAATAAAATTGAACAAAGAATGATTACTGATTTCGTTTGATTCGTAATGTGACATAATTTGAGCAAGTAAAATGTTACCCTGGTTGATGAAATTCTTAACGAGTTCATTTTAATTGGTTAAAAACTCATAACAATTGATAATAAAACACATATACATTACATTACAATCATACACAAAAACCTAAATAGGTCTTGTTCCAGGAATCATCCTTTTAATGCGCATTGTTATTCACGTGCGAAATCGTGTCTTGTATTCATACATATCAAGACTAATCAGTATCAATGCAATGAGTGTGAAGGTTTATTTGCAACATTAAATCTTTGCAATATTTTGAGCATTTGGAAATGTTTTTACCCGAGAATTGCAATAACCATGAAACGCATAAAAATCAAGTCGTCACCATTTACTATAAGCAAAAGAAAACAGTGCTTCTTCCTAAAATCCTGTCTTCCATTTATCTTCTTTCTCGTGATTATAGCTTTACTGTCCAAACAAAATTCTATCCAAATCCCAGCATCAGATGAACAAACAACTGACAGAGAAATGAAATTTAAAGCCAAAAGTAATCTCGCTTTGGAGATGGAAAGCGAAGAAGATTTGAAAATGTGGAGAAAATCTGTTCTCAAAGAAAACACTGATGAGTTTTTGGAGCTGGTTTTAAAAGAAGTGAGTTTCATCGAAGTAGACTTTAATCAACAGCTTAAACTGGATAGTCACGCTTCATACGATAAGGAAATAGAGACTCAAATGAAGAATATAAAACCATGGATTGGGAAAGGCGGCGAAAAGGCAACGGTTCCACCAGACCAGGAGAATATTGCAAATGAAATTCTGAAAAAGGATGCATTCAACAGAATTCTCAGTGAGATGATACCTGTTAATCGAAGCTTACCTGACACCAGGGAGGTAGCATGTAGAAACTTAACTTATGACACTAGCGACTTGCCATCCATGAGTATCATTGTAATATATACAAACGAAGCGTTCATCAGTATCATATCATGTAGAAACTTAACTTATGACACTAGCGACTTGCCATCCATGAGTATCATTGTAATATTTACAAACGAAGCGTTCATCAGTATCATAAGAATGCTTCACAGCTTATTTAATAGGACTCCACCTCACCTACTCAGGGAAGTGGTTTTGGTCGATGACTTTAGTGATTATAAGGACTTAAAAGAGAAGTTGGAACGATATTTGATGAAAAACTTTCCGTTGAACAAAATAAGATTGGTTAGATTGTCCAAGAGATCGGGTTTGATAAGAGCGAGAATGATTGGTTCGCACGTGGCTGTGGGCGATGTTTTAATGTTTTTGGATGCCCACTGTGAAGTAATTAGTAAATGGAGTGAGCCTCTTTTGCATCGAATAAAAGAGAAACGGACTTATGCAGAGTAAGAAAATGCTCAACACGAATTATACACCTATTATTATCCATGTATTGCGTTACGCAATTTGCTTAACAATAAAATAACAAAAATGCTTATGCTCCATGTCTTTTTCAGTTTGGGGTGGTGAAAATCTGGAGATGAGCTTCAGGGTAAGAAAGATTGCACAGCCTTTCAAAACATTTTAAAAGTATTAGTAATATGCAATGTCACGTTACAGATCTGGCAATGTGGTTGCTGGTGGACTGTTTGCCATTGACAGAAAGTATTTTTGGGAGATGGGATCCTACGATCCAGATATGCAGAGTAAGAAAATCCTCAACACGAACAATACACCTATTATTATCCATGTATTGCGTAAGAATAAAATAACAAAACTGCTTATGCTCCATGTCTTTTTCAGTTTGGGGTGGTGAAAATCTGGAGATGAGCTTCAGGGTAAGAAAGATTGCACAGCCTTTAAAAACATTTTAAAAGTATTAATAATATGCAATGTCACGTTACAGATCTGGCAATGTGGTGGATCTGTAGAAATAATACCATGCTCAAGAGTTGGTCACATTTTTAGACCGTTTCGCCCCTACACATTTGATGCAAGCTATAGCCGTCGTAATACAAACAGAGTGGCATCAGTTTGGATGGATGAATACAAAAGTTTCTTTCTCCAGAACGCCTCCGAGGTATATAAAAGCAATAATAATTAAAGTAAATATTATGACTTTCAATTTGAATGGTGCTGCTACCAGAATACAATATATTTTCAGCCTGACAGCATTGGTGATGTAAGCAGGCGACTAGCATTTCGTGAACGAAAAGAATGCAAAAGTTTCCAATGGTATTTGGATACTATTTACAAGGAAAAATTTAGGCTTCATCTGGACAGCAAGAAGTGGGGCCAGGTGAGAAATCTTGTGTCAGATCAATGTCTCGACGATATGGGGATTTATGAGGAAAGAACTATATTAAGCGTTTACCCATGCCATCCAACACTTTTCCAAAGTCAGGTAATTAGCGACGATCATGAATAGTTAACTAGTGTACTACCATGTTCGAACCGTAGGTTTTCTTACCTTTTACTTTTTTGTTTTCTAGACATATTATCTCAGTAATAACAATGAGTTGAGGAAAGAATTGTTATGTGCCTGGGGTGATGCTGCCAAGACTAAGGTTGAAATGCTATCCTGTGATAATACCAATGACGATGCTTTTAAATGGGACTATGATCATCTCGGCAGACTTTTTAACAGGGCAGCCAAGAGATGTTTAACGGTTCTAGATAGGAGGGAAACAATGGGAAGATATGAAGTTGTGCTTGACAGGTGCAGTAATGTGTCAAGACAAAAATGGATTTTTGATAATTTCAAGGAATACTGATTGAACAACAGAAAGTAGATTTTAAGTATTAAAATTTAGACGATGAGAAATTATGTAGATACATAAAGGAATTTTAATATTTAAAAAATATAATGCTTGTTGTTCTCCATTAACTTTTTATTGCCCAATGTCTAAAAATCTATCTAAAATACATATACCTAGCCTATTTATACTTTAGCCTTGTTTGTTTACAAATGTCAACGAGTAAAACGGGGTAAACGGAAACTCTTTAAATTTAATTTTGAGAAATGGATGCAAAGATAAGAAATTGTTATTACATACATCCTTTTGACTAGAAATATCAGGTTGACTGGACTGGAATCAGATAACTTATGCCATATATTAATGTAAAAATGGAATATTTTAATTTTCCTAATTGAATTTCAATACATTCCTATTCGTATTATACTTACATACAAAACATCGATATTTTTTATGCAAGCATTCCTGTGGTTGAATTCAGGTAGAATGTCAATGGAGTGAAGGAACCAATATAAAATTCCTATAAATTTAGCCTTATGAAATAATTTGTAGCAAGTGATTTCACTTGTATTTATTTGTCAGTATGAATGTTTCCTCCGAAAAACCACTTCTGTACTTAAAGTACGATTATAAGCAGCCAAACCAAAGTTTAATTGACCAAGTAGAAAGTTCACTTTCCCAATACCGATATTTCTACAACCAACCCAGTGCCTTGGAAACAATAATTTTCTTTTGCGGAGAAATTTCCCATGCAGTGAATTCTACCTTAACATCCACATTTGGAATCGAAAAGGATTTGTTGTACAAACTTAGGCATCCAACAATATTACCAGCAACAAGAGTACAATTTTCTTATATAGCTGAAGATTCACTTTGGAATATTTATAGAAAGATGCAGAGTTTATCTGCAGGAAAACGTTCAGTACCCAAATTGCATAAAATTGACTCATTTTCACAGAACTTTGTGTACTGTGAAGTTCCGAAACGAAGTCAAGATTCAGTTGTTGCATTTCTTACAGTTTTTGTATACCCATTTGATAAATGGAGTTGGTTGATTTTAATTGCTCTTAGTTTGTTGATAATGTTTACAACATATGCCAGCAACGTTAAGAAATCTAAACCTAGATTCTCGGCAGCATTTTTTGACACAATTTCAATTTTATTATCACCAGTACTGAATGGAACAACCACAAAATCAAAATATTCCAAGCTGCTAGTACTATGGATGTTTTGCAGTTTGGTAATTGTGAACATGTACTGTGGAATCATGGCCACGAACTTAACGCTTCCACCACATGAACTATCTATGAGAACCACCAACGATCTTTTCAACGCCAGGGTTTCAGTAGTTTATACAGAACAGAAATGGCTAGATCTTGATCAAAGGGTTGCAAAACTTGAAAACAGAACTACCTATTATAATTTGCTTAAAATTGCAATTATTAGTAAGGATTATATTACACAGATATGTTTCGAAAACAAGAGAGCATTCTTTCACACGTGGTTCATGGTCATAAAAATTGCCATGGAAGCACAAGCAAAAATTGCAGAACGTATGGAAGAAACTCTTGGGAAACATTTTGCAGCCCGGGAAATAAAACAGTGTTACATGATCAACTCTAATCGCGATTAGTGGCCCGTGAGAATACGGCCCCAGGGTTTCAGTGGTGTATACAGAACAGAAATGGTTAGATCTTGACCAAAGAGTTGCAAAACTTGAGAACAGAACTAGCTATTATAATTTGCTTAAAATTGCAATTATTAGTAATGATTATATTACACAGATATGTTTCGAACACAAAAGAGCATTCTTTCACACGTGGTTCATGGTCATAAAAATCGCCATGGAAGCACAAGCAAAAATTCAAGAACATATAGAAGAAACTCTTGGGAAACATTTTGCAGTCCGGGAAATAAAACAGTGTTACATTGGAAAGGAACTTGTCGACAATGGGGAATTTTTCTTTGCATTTCTTCCACCTTCACACGAACGCGTTTCTACAGTCTTTCAAAAGTTTTTTGATTGTGGGATTTATCGGCGTTGGATGAACGAGTATTTTGCTGTGATATATTCCAAACGTGTGCAGGACAGGATTCGTATAGTTACAAGAACAATAGTGCTGAAAGGTTACGATGACACGGTACCTGCAATAGACTTAAATTCAAAAATTCTGACAGTATTCAAGATTTGGGCAGGATGCCTTTCAATATCATTTGTTATCTTTGTTTTCGAACTCAAGTGCATTTCTGCTAATACGTCACGAATTTAGTTTCAATAAAAATAATTTTATTAAAGGCAGTTCGAGACTAATATTAATGGCTAATTCATAAATAATGAAAATAACTTTGAAAATAACATTTGGATTTTATAAACACTTTTCTAGTTGTATGTATTTATGTTAATGTTATCATGAAGCCGATTTACATTATTTTTGTACAAATGCCCTGAAGCACGTGTACTATCTTTAATACGCATTATCATCACTCTGCATTTACCTTTCACTGCCAGAGAATGTCCATTAAGCAAACGCGCCCACTTCCAGGAGTTCCGTTGTTGATATTACTTTATAAAATACATGTTATATTAATTTTACTAAAGCTACGCTTTATACTTCTTAAGTTGCACTAGATAAAGTAGCCTTTAAATACAGTACCTAGAAAATACCAATACCAGATATATGTAGAGCAGGTACTGTTACAAATAACTTTCATGACTTGTATCCTACTTGGAATCTATATAAAAACGTTAGTTTTTTTCTATCCCAAGTAAAAGAATCTCTAGTTGTCTCAAGGAAAAAACAGTTTTAGTTTGAAGAAATAAAAACATCCTATTAAATAATCCATGAGAACATCATTTATACAGAGTATACTTTCTGTGAGACTATTGCAATTAATTTGCGCTTTGTTAATTTGCATGGAAGCGTCTTCAGAAAATAGTATATTGTACCTACATTACGACTTCGAGCCACCAAATCAAACTGTTGTTGAGAACACAGTAAAATCGCTAAATCAATACAGGCAGATGTACAATGAACCCAGTCGTTTAGAAATAGTAATTTTCTTTTGCCACGAAATCTCCAAAGCTTTAAATGCTTCCCTTATTTCTACTTTGGAAATTGATAAAGACCTGCTCTATAACTTGGCGTATCCGACAATACGCCCTACTGAAAG
>JAHZMV010001138.1:0-47353 GCA_027743765.1 Coecobrya sp. COE2 | reverse complement strand
GTGCAAAGTAGATTTAGTTTCTTCCATGGTAGCCGAACGCTGCCCAAATCATTACGCCTTGGCTGTATTAATTTCTCTTTTCGGGGATCGTGCCAGTAGTGTGCGAATCCATTCGGAGCATCCAAGTTAACCTTCTTTTCATCGGAAAAGACTTCTTCCTGTCATTTGTCCCCATATTTTGATTTTTCGAAGACCCAATCTTTCCTATTGATTAAATGAGCGGGATTATGGAGTGGTACTTTCTTCATCTTCTCGAACCGAATATAGGGAAATTTTTGTAGTGCTCGTACAAGCGTTGTCCGATAAAATGACAGGTATAATTCATATTTACCGTGTTCAGAGAGGTAATTGGATTACTGGTAGCTGCCACCATACGCCGCATATCACGAGCCTAGAGCTTCTTCGTCCTCACAGGAGATTTTTTGGTTCGATAAGTTTCCATGTTAGGACAAAGGGTTTCCAAATACCTCATGCGAACGCCCAATCAGTCTACCAATTTCACGATTTTCCTGCCCCATGTCGCCGTAGGCTTCGATATTACCTGTTTCCGCTTCGGTCAAACTTTTCCATATACACATTTGCCAGAAATCCCAGGGAAAACACTCTACTTTCACTTCCGGTTTATATGCCCTCCAATTCCTCGGAAATAGACCTAATTCGGGGGCAATAAATTAAGATAAAAATTCAAGGGCATTATATGAGTAATGCTTATAAGTTCCAGAAATAGAAAATCAATTTTTTGCCTATTAAAACTGGTTTTTCCCACGAGTTGAAGTGCTGGTGCTATCTTTTTGCACACCTAATTTTTCATAGAATGACAATATTTTAATTATCGTACTGTATTGTTCAAAGTTTAGTTTTTTAAATATATAGCAGGCTTGTACTCAATACAGCAACACGGTTTGATAAGTCAAATATATATTATAGCTATGAAAATTTCGAAAAATTTTACTGGCGCTATCATTATGCACAGGAGTTTAAATATACTACATACACCTAAAACGAATAAATTATTATTAGGTAACCATAATTTAATAGGTGCCTGACTTTGTTGTTAGAATTTTGGTTGATATTTAATTATATAGTCAATCTATGTATTTTTATAATAGAACTGGAGATTTGATTCTAGAAGGAATATTTCTAGTCGTATTTTTTAACTCAATTAATATTTGAAATATTTTTTGTATTTTTATTGTTATCTATATTACGTTGTTATATTTTTTGTTGGTATACAGAGTATGCACGCAGTTATTACATTTCGGTCTAACGTGGATTACCTTGCGAACTTGCACTATAGAACTTGGAAAAATGCATATGATTTGAATTGAACACAATTAGTACTTTCATGAAAGATATTAGGCTTCATTCTGTAATCGTTTATTAAATGAAGTCTATCAAGTACGTTGAAAGATCCAATTCCATTTTCTACATAGAAAAGTCATATTACAATACAAAATCCGCGTTATTCATGTTCGATTTTGCTATTGTAATGATTTCACATGAAAGGGATGCGCCACGAAATTGATAATAATGTACATATATAAAAAATAAGCGCCTGCATAATATATTCGTTTCAAATATATTGTTTAATGATGATGATGACTCCAGATTCAATGGTGTAACAATGACGCTTGCTTTGTTGAAGTAGTTTATCAGTGTATGTGACAATGGCAGGCAAAGCTCTTTGTCGAACTATACCTGTACGTGCAATAAAAAATAGGGAAACGGCAAATAGGAAATAAATTACTTTGAGCTAGTACTACCTACAACCTAGGTATGTGAACTATAAAAAGATTTATATACCACTTCGCCTTTCCTAGCATTACATTCCACAATTAAAAGGCATTATAAACCGATCATGTAGTATTTGTTGAGTCTATGATGCTGGCAAGATCAAAAGTAGAATGTTTTACAAGCACAAGGTAAGTTAGGGCATTGACAAGACCACATGAAGTGCATACCTATTTTTGGATTTTAGGATGGTACAATTATAAAGTAACAAGTATCCCTGACCGAAGAATTTTCTCCTCGACCAAAATGCAATAGAACAATACTTGAAACAAATAGGTACTTAAATCCTTTATCAATATTGTTTTTCGTCCATTGAACTGGTCAGCGTATATTTAATACACGAGCACACGAAGGATGAATCAACATCTATTTTGTAATTGAAATTGAAGGAAAGGGATTCCCTTGTTTATCAAAATCTTACGTCATCGTAATAAACACAGTTACAAACCATAAATGCTTATATAAATATTTACCTAAGTATCATTTAGGTAAACTATTTGAAAGTAAGTGGTAGCTTTAGAATGATAGTAGGTGACACGAGTTTCCAAAAAATCGTCTAATTATAGAGGGAGGGAGTGGTCTCGAAAAATCCATTTTGGCGTGACCTCCTAATAAACGACCCCTAGAACAATAAAATTAAGGATTTTAAAATTAGATTGAGACATTTTGCTTTCATTCATTTAAAGACTTTTATATACATTTGCATGAAACGTTAATACCTATTGCGTACATAAATACATACATACATACATGCACCAACACCACGAGACATAATGCGAATAGTTCATATTATGCATACGATTCTTTTGTGTAAAAACATAATTCTCCATCCATATGGTTCACAATAGAGTCCATTTATTTCTAGTTGTACACAATACCTGCCTACTTTAATATAGACTCATTACATTTTTGGGAGGATCATCTATCTATATAATGGGTAATGGTCTCCCAAAGAAAGTTCTTGCGTTTCTACATTTTCCTCATTCTTCGCTCCTTAGAGACTGCATGTAGTAGCTTGAAGCTTGGTGTAAAACACCTTCCAAAGAAAGTGAAAAGAATCTCCGTCACGTTGAAAAGCATGCGTAATTGTTAGCACAGGGACCAAGTATAGCATATTTCTATTAGGATCACTCACACAAGATGTAATATTATGAACATCAAAAGAGCATGTGAAAATTTATTTCTCTTGTTATAGGAGTTCAATGTGGACCAAGAGCAACGGATAGTGCAACCTCTGGAATCATCCTTTGCCAGCTTGCCAGAAGTTCGTGAGATCTCTTCGGGTGAGCTCTCAACTGTTGCATCTCCTGCTTTTATCACAACTACCAAAGCTGCAGTCCACAAACCCTCTCCAGCCGTTCAGGAACTAGTGAATTCTTACCATCAGCAGCACCGTTCTCCTATTCAGTCGGGTTGTGTAGTTCCACTCGCAAGTGCACCAACCATTGCTGGTAGTGTTATTGGTAACAGTGGGGCGATATTTGGGCCAAATATTGTTGCGAATCATAGCACTCCTCTTGGTTCTAGTGGAATTCCACCACCTTTGCCACCACTTAGAAAGGATTCTGAACCTGAAATGCTGACCCATCAGTCTCGGTCGCTTCCCACTGGTCCACCCATACCTGGTGCTAGATTGAATCGGACACCCTCAATTTCCTCACAAGGGCAAAATAATATCGAACATTTTATCCGAAAGGTTAGTTTTCGTTCTACTCTTTCTTTTCTTTTCATTGATATACCGAATGTAATGTGTATGTTAGGCATATGAATCCTAAAGAATGAAATGACGGCTTTTATTGTTGCAAAATTTCGAAAATACATGAAATGTGACGGAGCGTCAATTTTCATATGCGATTCATGCTTTATATGTAAACTTTTATTTTGGTTCTATAGACATTGATTGAACCTTATAACCCTCTACACAGTATTTCTCATCTTCCCACATTGATGTACCATTTAAAAAGAGTTGTAACAATATGTAAATTGGCAAATGCTGAAGCAATTATTTCAATAGTAGGAAAAACATGAATGATAAATTGCATGTACCCAAATACCTTTTACGCTTTGAGTTTCAAGTGGCATCCATTAAATGCATGTTAATGAAATTTAGTTCACTTGTTTTCATTACAAAATTGACATGTGATCATTTCCACCATCCCGTCTAATGTCATTATTCTGTTTTTGCTTTCCTTCATTTCCAAGCTTTCTCATTTCCCCCACATGTAATTTACTTCCTGAAAAATACATTCACTCCAGGCAGGATACAATTTGACTATGTATTCAAAGTTTCAACCCTTACAAATGTTTGGGTTTTCAGGGCCATCGTGGATCATCTCCGGCTATACGTACCTTCACTCCAGAAGGGCTTAGTTCTGGAGTTTCCCCACCGGATTCACCTCCACCGGTATATCTCGGTTCTCGGTCTCCTTCTCCACTTCATGTAAGTCAAGGTTTTGACGATAATCGATAGTGTAAAATAAGAAAATTTCACAGGAAATCTTAATTTAGTTTGGTCAACAAAACCTCTTTTCTTCTAACTTCAATTATTTTGTAACTAAAATAACATCTGAATGCTTAATTGCAAATGCAGAACAGTCCCAGACTCCCAGCCACTCATCATTTACAATTTGTCTCTGACTACAAAAAATAATGAGCATTCCGAATAAATTTTAATTTAAAAGTTTTGACGTAATTTCTATCATAGCTAAGTATATATATTATGATTTGGATTTGCTTTGATCATTGTTCTCTTCTGCATATTACGCAATATCTGAGGCACAGTATAGTACTCTCAAACCTGAGAATAGTTTCCCTTTTTAGACTACAAAGCTATCTCATTAGTCGTTTCTTGCACCACGTTACTTCACTTCATTTCTCACTTTCATGGCCAAATTTTGTTTTACTTTCACATTAACTCTTTGCGACGTTTTGTTTCTTTCCAATTATCAAGTTCTCTAAACTAAATATTATGACTCTTCCCTTCAGTCTACATAAAAGGCAGCACAATTGAAGTATGCACATGCCTTTTTGATCGTCATTCCACTTTCCAACAATGCAATGATACTCGACCTATATAATATCAAAGGAAGAAAGGGTTTTAAGAAATAACTATTTCTGTCTGATGTACAATCTACTTCACTAGTCAATAAAAACTGACCCAAGAGTAAGTAAATAAACAAGCGGATGAACCATGAAACCATGCAATAGCTGCCAATACATAAGTATGACTTATATAAGCATAATACATTCTGCTTTCTAAGACTCAAAGAACGCAGTAGATTTATTGTCAGTCTGTTCAGCTGGAGACATATTTCAAAACGCGTTTCTTGATTTGATTGAATTTAACCAAAAATTGGTCTCGTCTTCTTTACCCTAAAATATGTAATCTGTTCCTGTGCTATGCATGGTACAAAGTTATGATTATGAAACCAAATGATGAGGTAAGACTCTATGCATGACTGAATCGGGAAAAGTTTTCAGTTTTCCCATTTCTCTGTGCAATGAGAATTTCCCTAAAAAGGTATTATTATTGCAGAAAACTTGAAGCAGCAGCTTGCAGCTGTACAATAATAAGTAGCTTTATCGGCATTATGCTATGATGATATGACGTGACACAAGCTCTGGTGACTCTGGCAAAGTCTGATGTTATTATTTGAGTGTAGAATCGAAGGGGAAGGTTGATGTAACGTTGCTTCTGATTATGTACAACAAGTTGTTTGTTGCGCTGCCGAAATAAATGATAAAGTAAAGTGAACACCATGAATGAAACATCACTTTTATGTACAGTATAGTTACCGGATTAGTCAACCAGAAGGGAACCGTCTGGCAGTAAAACTACAAATTATCCAGTGATGATATTATTATTATTTGTTTTACTCTTGTGAGAGGGTAGGTGACAGATAAGATAGAATAGCTATTGGATAGAAGTCAGAATATGTTGTGGGGCGAACATGAACATGATATACATTATCGCTTGCTGGAATGAAATGGCTAATTTTATAGGACCAAGTAACTCACACTTATTCATCTCGTATTACGACTGGTATCCCTAGGCAATTGTATAGTCTCTTGACTGACGCAACTTGAATGACGGCTTATGTATAGGCGAGAGAAAGTGTTCTTGCCCGATATAATATTGTGTAGAGAGTAAAGAGATGGAGAAATCATTGAATCTTCCAGCAGCCACAGTCAGCAACTATCAATAAGTGTTTACTTGGCATAGCTTATTGTTAGGGTGTACTTGCTAGTTCTTAGTACACTGCTTACGAACTGTGCTTAGTTAGTCATATGTAGCTTATATGGCCACTTAAAACATGGTCAATCGTATCAAGTTCCCACTCAACCAGTTGTCCAATCCCTTGTCCATGGAATGGCACATGGTTGTCCTCCATCTGGAACGAAAAGATTTACTTTCACCCCAGTTCTCTTTACTTACCACTACAATAAATAAAAACTTAGACCCTTGAGTTTAAAATAAATATTGATTTTCATTCTGGATGGATTGTTGGTTATGTGCACATTATATAAACTGATGAATGAATGTAGGATTAAAAGGACTAGGACTTACCAATAAAAAATCATTGAAGCGTATCCATTCCCCTAATATTAGGTCCTCCTAAAATGTGTACCATTGCACATTGCATTATATATAATGTAGATATGTATTAAGCAAGTAAAATACAAAGTAAGCAAATCTTTATTATTGAATATAATCTCCAACAAGTGTAGTCAAGAAGCGTTGATATGAAATACGTTGCGATTGTGGATCCTTAAAAATTCGCTTAATAGTTACAAATCGTAGCCATAGTATCTACTTACCCTGTTAGTAACGAATTATTGTCATGTTAAAGTGATGTCGGCAGACGAAACAGCAGCGACCGCGAACAAAATACGTAACTTTTTTGTCAATATTTCCAGAATATCTCCTTCCATGATCTTTAAAAGTTTACACCAGGAGACTGAATTTCAGAAAGGTGACAGAGGAACTCAGTTTTTCATGCCAATTTTATAAACTTTTTCCTACTATCTCCAAAAACCAAATAAACTTTAGCATAGAGCCTATTTGAGTAGCCGGGTAACCAGAGTAAATAGACTTGAACTAGACTAAACTGCACAAGGTGTGCCCATGTAAAATAATAAAATCCATGTCAATCTATTATGGACTCGCTGTTATTGGTTTCTACACATTCCCATACTTTTCAGATATCTTTATCGTGGTAATTTATGTATTCAATAACGCATTTTTATCACAGTTCCTCAAACTGAGAACCTAAATGTAATTTGTAAGGTTCCATGTTGTTTAAATAGTCAACTGTTTTTAGTTTTCTGATCATTCGTCATGATACGCGTATTTAACGGGTTATCATTAAAACCCTACTGGTATGCATTAGAACTAGGCTGGAAGGGTTGGACCTTAAGTTGATAATAAATAAGTTCATATGCCAAGTATATTGTATCCTGTATAGATTGCCATTAACGAGTTAACCTAGGAAAGTTTCACTTGTAATTTTTTGTATTCGCACGTATTCGATATGGGCATTTTTGTAAGGGAATTCCAGCTAGAATGATGCTAACTTAGCAAACCTAGTCATGCAGCGTTCGAGATAATTGTGTTAACGCTAAGAGATATTTCCTTTCGACTTTCCCCACTACATTACATAACACTTTCCCTTGTGTTATGCGATTCCAACTCAAAAACATAGAAGATCACAAATACGATTTTCGTAATGAATTGAATATAAACGATCTTATAATGGCCTTCTTCTTGTCTTTTCAACAAGGCATTACTTTTACTTACCGCCATAATGTAGAACACAGAAAGTTATTGTAAAGCTGGAGCTTTCTCCCTGGGTCAATGAAGCAGCTTAGAATTTTAGGTGAACAAATACAAATAACCCATAATATCATATAGGATTGCACTTTGCAGTTTGTTGTCAACATTTAAGCTCTAAACTCAAAACGTGATGGAATTTTTTTCATTTTCCACAATTTGATCAACATTAAAGGGTGTATAGTATGCGATTAAACCTACAAGATTACTATCGCTAAAATCATCTTAATTTTAATATTCAAAGATTATGACCCAAATTGATTTAAATTTTCATTCAGTGCATTGCACATCCTACATACACACAGCATGTTGAAACCAAGAAAACTGAAATGCAGCGCAATAAAAATACATATTATCTCACTTCTCTATCGACGTTCTCCATTAAAACTGGCCAGAATGAATTTTCTCCTCTACTAATTTGCCATTACCAAATTAATTGGACATTGGGTTTTGACAGTATAATATATCGTAAGCTACTACTACTAGATATTTTATAAGTCATCAATTCTATTATTCTAATCCTCTAACGTGTGTAACGCCCACAATTTCAATCGCTACCATCCAGCATTTGCATATGTCATTCATTCCTTTCAGTGCACTTGTTTATAATCAACGTTAGTTCAAAATTGGAGTAAGTTTCGATGTTTCTAGTTTCACTTCCGCTTTTGTCTGAATTTCTGCTTGCAGCCTGTTGCCTGCAAAAGGAACAATGCTGCTCTGCCTTTCACTCTATTTGTACAAAGGAAAGTAAGCGTATGTATATTTTACTCAGCAGTCAGAGCTCCTTTTCTTCTTACGGAAATAAATTCTTAGACTGCCTTCGTATTTTGAGTTGGTGGAGTCGGTTTATCTTAAATAAATATTTGCGAGTCTAATAGCCTTATCTGTGAATAGGAAAGACGCTAAAAGAGTATCAAAATCCATTTCTCCATTGACTGTTTATCAGTGACGCAGAAACGGCGAAATTCATATGAATGACACTGTACCCAGCCTCATCACTGTTCATCTTTGTTGCATTATTTGATGTTTCTTAGATATTCCGTCTTTGTTTTGTACGAATGACGAAAGAAAGCGCAAAGAAGAAAAGCTTTTATTGCTGATCAGGATACAAAATGAAAATAGAAAAACATACTACAGGATATGGGCGTACATACATATTGCGTCTTTTACAGGTTTCGAATGTTTGTTGACGCGATATACGAATGTAAAACCGCTCAGGAGTGTAGATATATCAGTGAAAAATCATAATATTGATAATTTGAGGATGTTTGAAAACCTCAATAATGTTCCTTAGGTTTAAAATATAGTTTCTCCGTCATTTCTTGTCTTGATTTTTCAGCTCTGAAATTAATAATGAAATCCAAAATGTATATTTAAAATGTGAAATAAATGCTGAAGGGAATTTTATGTATTTCCATAAATAAATAAAAAAGTATATAGAAATTCCTTCTTGAAGGCATCTGCTGGAGACCGCTGGAAAGCTATATTTCGTTTGCACAAACATAACAAACAAACAGTTTTGCAATTTTATACGCCCTTTACCTTCAAACAAACGCAAGCAGTGAATGAACAAAACAATTCATTTCCAGGAGCCAGGATATTGCCTTGTTGGCTTTTTCTATACACGATGTAATATTTCAAATCTTGTGGCAGAATTATTTGTTGGGATCAATGAAACTGTAAACTGATTTTTACATATTCCTATTTTTTTGTATAAAAACACTACTTTCTTCGTAGTGTATTTACCTGAAAATATAGGTAGCTTTTACCTTGTCACTTGTTTAGCGAGCTGTTTACCTATCCGTACGACTGAAATCCATCAAGGCTGAACTGTATACACGTCTCAGCGTTTTGTGACTACGATTGCAAACTTAAAATTTAGTGCATACGTATATCATTAATCACATCGATCTTATCAATCAAAATGAATGAAACGATGAAATGGCAAAGTTATATCTTGGTGGTGCCGAGTTTTAATCTGCTATACCGACTGCTTCCACAAACATCGGTATCAAGATAATTTAATTCTTTTTTGAAGACATATTTTAGTACTAAATTTCACACAATGAATGAGTCATAGAAAGCAGTTAGTGTAATATACGATGTGGGTATTATTCCAATTGCATGGTATATTGCATAAACGCAGGCAGGTTCCCCGAAAATTCGATTCCTTCAACAGTATTAATACAATGTCTATGGTGCATATATACACTTCACGGTTTACGAAGAATCAATTGCAGAAGTTTTTATTGAAACTTTGTTGGGATTGTATGGAACGTTACTTTGTTTACTCTTACTTTCTTTCGATACCGCTTTCTATTTTATCTTTTTCCTAATATTTTCAGGTGCGTGCAACTTCCTATGATAAAAATTGCTCTCCAACATCCTCAGCTTCGGACGTGCGCATTTCACCACTTGCCGAGTCAAAAACACCTTCTCATTCTCAATCATCACTAACATCGTTGACTGACAAACCATCAGCACAGAGCAGGTAAATAGTAAAAATAGTATTATGCCCTAACCCAAAACAAGTAGGACAAAATGACACAGAATTCTACGTAATAGCTAGGAAGCATTGAACAATTTTACTACAGCTAGATGTATCGCTCAATGATCAATGAATATAAAATACTTTTTCTGAACTTCAATGGAGGTGTATCTCCATAGAGTTTAAGCTTTGTAGCAAAGCCGTCCTTGAAAAAATAATGCCATATACAATTGTGTTTAGAGAAGGGCATATGAAACAAGTATATATGAAAAATACTACGGCTACAGGGATCCCACACTTCCAGTCAAATTTTGTTTAATATGACTGGACCTGGACCTATTTCAAATGTTGCAATGACATATGATGCAAAATATTTTTCGCAAATACTATCGAGTGTACGGTTTTTGTGCTTTGCCATTAGATAATTCCTTTTTCCCTTGAGTAATGTATCTGTCGTAATACCTACCAAAGGAGGTTGTAGGCGAGCCAAGCATTTTCTCAATGCTGAATAAGCTTTATTTTGATTCCTGTTGTTACTTAGTTTCCACGAAACTTTCACTTTTATGCCTTGACTGGCATGTATGCATCGACAGATATTTCATTTGTAAATCAGTATAAACGTCAGTTCAGTACAAAAGACATACGGTGGGGTATTCCAGTGCGCTTTATTGAGTGTCGATTGTAAACTGCCATTTTATGGGCTTAATAAAACTTTATGAGATGATTACCATGCACATTTTCTACGTTTTTCTTGTAGACGGGCTTCAGCTTCAAGATGTCTGTCACCATTACTGATCCCTCCAAAATCTCCGACACCATCAGACAGCTCCAATAATTCGCCAGCCCCTCTGTCACCTCTTTTGGGAACTCTGCAGTTGGATTTATACCAGAGAAAGGATATGACCCTGTTTTTACCCAAAGACAAACAGCCTGGATCAAGTCCTCACGACAGAAATCCTTCGCTTGGCCGAGTTCACTTTCGACTCAGATATGATCTTGATAAATCTGATCTGCATGTCCACATGATTGAAGGTAAGAAAAAGTTATATTATGCATTTAGTAAATGAAACTTATAGCGTATGGAGAAAGTATCCACCAGAAAAGTCGCATCCTGACTTTTTACTCCGAGTAAAAACTACCATGTCAAACCCGACCTTCTACTTTTATTTAATTTAACCCATATTTGAAATGATGGAATGAATTTCCTGCCTAAATCTTGGATGGAAAAAATCCAAGAAAGCGCCGCAACGTATCTGTACGTCTACGCTTGTTTTATAAATTATGTATGTTCCATTCCAACAAGTTGGCGTCGATTTTTTTGTGCAATATACATAATACTGAATAACGGTAGTTAGTTAAAGGCATTGTAGACAAATAAAATGAACTTTGCAAACTTTCACTTGTAGAAACGACCCATGTGAAATGAAACATAACACTGATTTATAAAGCATGATTATGTACAGAGAAATACAATAAATAAATAATGTGTTTAACTTCATGTAATAATGTATGTTTAATAGCGATAAAACATACTTTCTTCAAATAACTAGCTGTGCGGTTGGAATGAACACTCGACTTGTGTAATAATGCTTTATTCTTTCTAGCTTTCTATATATGAAGATATTTGAGCTATAGGATTTACATCTAACTTTCATGTTAGATGAATCACTATCATTTTGCAGTTAGTAGCAACTCGTTGTACTCCTGCTCTGCAGTTATTGATCCTTTGGATTTTAAATGATATCGGCACTAATGGATAATCGTTTTCTTCGAGACAGTGAAATAAATGTACCTTTTCCGGGCTGCGATATGCCATGAAAATTTTAAACTCTTAATTATATGCCGTCTCAGACAAGAGCTACATATATTGACAGTTGATGTGGGTTCACGTGCTACAATGAAATTTAATTCCAGTAACCATTGTAAGTTTGGGCTGTTCATTACATTCATTAAGTAATAATTACGTTGTAAGCTGCCGGCAAAATGGGTGGGTAGTTTATTTACTTAAATATTATATTTTCTTTATATTATTTCGTTTCCATTATGCTCCCACTACTAATGGTCGAATATTATACCGCAATTAGTATCAAGGGGAAATTTAAGTTGAGAAACGTGAAGTTTTGAAAAGGCATTAGGAAACTCTGACATGTGAGCCTTTACACAAGTTTGCTTCGAAAATGGAGCATAGCTCCAGTTGGTTTTTGAAGAGTATATCTTCCTCGTTCCAACCATAAGTCCTTATGATGGGAGTGGGTTTTGGTTTCAGTTGCGAAATGATGTTTTTATGCCGAGTCGGGTAGAGTGTATTGCACAAAAATGAACAAAAACTTGGCACATCAAGAGTGCCGATACACCGTGGTCTGTTTGAGTAAAGCTATATATTTTCTTCATGAATGAGGAAATTACTAAAAGTTTTTACCCAAATGGAAGTACACACTGGAAAAGTATGGCTTGTGTTGATCTTGTTAGTGAGCAATTTGATATTGATATCTGCTCGGCTGCATTACTTTTCTTACCTGAAATATTTTTTGATATATTTTAAATGTTTATGCCATGCATTTAATATGACTTCCTATGAAACCAAAACGTAGTAGCAATATTTCCTTTACACCCGACCTTTCAAATAATTTAAAAAGGAAATGTAAATTCATTATGTGAGTTTCATGGGTGGTTAGATTGATCAAGGACATTTGATATGGACTACTTGTATGCTTATTAATAAAATAGGTAGACAGCGTGTTTATAAAAGATAGTGATAGTACAACAAAGCCATACATCCCGTGCCGCTCGTGCTGTCTTTTCCAGACGATCTCATCCTAATAATGAAAACAGTGAGAGCCCTATTCACTATTTTTAACTCAACCGTTGATAACATGTTGATACAAATACTTTTAATGCCTACTACATTATAAAAGAAGCTGTTTTTCTGTTGGTCTAAAAAATTTCAATTAAGAAAATGCACAATGTCATTGAAATATGGTTTGCTGTCCTGATATTTTATATACTTGTTAGTTTTGTCAAACCGTAAATTAACCAAAATGTAGGCCATTTGCAATTGCAGCTTGAAGTGTTTCTTATATATTATTCCTGCGTTTTACTTAAAACACCATGAATTGGTTTTTGTAAAAAGTAAATGTGCTTATAGATGTTAATAAACGTGGAATGATTCAAAGAGTTTCTGGTTTGGTTTACTCGGGTTATATTTCTAGTTCAATAGAATTGGATGCACCAAGTATAAAATAACGCATGCAACATGGTTAGATACTGTTTTTCGGATTCTTCCGCTCCACTTAAAATCGTACAATGCAAAACCTGAAAAATCTTCAATAATATTCTATCGTGATTCTTCAAAATGCAAACATATTTTGGCACTGTCTCATCTAAGAAAACTGGCCTTATTGCATGATTGTCAAGCGGCACATTAATTTACATTAAATAAATATAAGGTGATTGTACTAATAGAACCAAGGGTTCAATAGTATAAAACTATGAAAACACACACGTTATTTATATTTGAAATATTAGTCTAGTGTATTTGAGTAATTGTTGAATACAGGTGTGCCATAAAATATTTCGGGATATTTCAAAGCGCTGCCAGAAACATCAAGAATTTACAATTTGTGTGTGTACATACTAATTAATTTCTCTTTCGCCAATTAACGTTCTATAACGTCAATGTTTGAGTATATATTAAAACGAATACTTAGATAAAACAAAATTCGCAGAATTTATTGGGAAAAATTATTCTACATGTAGTTTTTTATTCAAGGAAAGTATACTAGAAAAACCTGGTTTGCTAGACGGCACACCACGCTTGATGTCTACATTTAACCAGTTTTCATTGTCGTATAAAATTAATTGAGTTTGGCATGTATGGAGACAAAGACGACTACAAAACTATATTTGACCGATACTGTGGGCGTGCATAAGTTTATTTCGGTGATGGTTGTCAGGAAGAAAAAGGAAGCAAATGGGGTAACATTGAGATGTTTGAGGTATGCGAGTGTAAAGTGCGGTTTGTTTCTTTGATGTGGGTTTAAATTGAATTAGGTTTGATGTCGTCTCAACACTAATTGGTATTTATATTATGTGATTTTGATGCTTTATATACCGCAAACTAATGGTCAGCAAATAACAATAATGCATTCATAATTCAACTCATCGCACTACGTTTACTTACTGCATTCAACAACAGCATTACCATCGTTGAAATATTTGAAGTATAGATCCTAGAAAGGGTCATTATAGGTAAGGAAAATAAAAATAGTTCCTCCATGGTAAACTGAATCTTTAATTTATTGGAGTAAAAAAACTACTTGCATTTGTGAGTTCATGGCAATTTCGAAATGATACAAAATATCTATGGAACGAATTGTAAAATTTATGTGATAGTAACCTTTGATAAATGAGTATATGAACTTGGCATAAAATGGCACTTTATACACACTCTATTTATTATTACTGTCAAAACGGCAATTCTAGGCTTAAACCGTTGTCAAGCATTACCGATGTCCGTTTGACATATACCTTACTTCGATTACACGAATGACATTTCACAACTCAAAACCGTAGAGGTTGTAGTTTGAAATGAAACCTCCGGAGATTGTGTTATTGGTTGGATTGGTTACAAAGTAATTTCAAGACCGGTGCTATTACATACAGTTTCAGTTTAGTTTATATCCTAGTTGTAAATGGATCAAGAAAAACTTTGTAAAATGTGTAGTTTTCATGGCCAACGAAACGAGAAATGGATGAAACAGTTGTCATTTTCTCAAGAGTTTATTAATTGTCATGAAAATGAAAACTAAAAGTTGTTAATTCCTATTGTTCTGGTTCTGTCAATTCAATTCTGTTAAACAGCTCATGACTTGGCTGGAAGTAACCAGGGTGGTTTCAATGACCCATACATCAGGCTATACATTTCTCCTGAAGTCGACACAAGGAAAAGACAGACAAGCATTCATCGGAACGAACCAAACCCATATTTTGATGAACATTTTAAGTTTCCGGTTTCCCAGGATGATTTAAAAGAAAAGATCCTCATCCTACAGGTATACACTTTCTCATGATTTCATATAAAATACATACAATATATATATATACTTGTTTAAATGTGAAATGTTAACATGAATTTATTACATTTTAGGTATTTGATTACGACCGCTACTCCAGAAATGATGTAGTTGGCCAAGTGTCAATGAGACTAGAAGATTTCACTGTCACTAGCAACTTGGAAGTGTGGGCCGAAGTTGTCAAAAGCAAAACGGTAAGAACATAAAAATGGTTGACATTTGACAAGGCTACCCACATATATTGTGGTACTCACTCTGGTGAACACCTTCACAATTTATTGATATGAGTTTATTCCATACAAATATACAGATCTCACTGACATTTTCAATATACTAAATGTATACGTACTTAGGTATAATCACTTGTCATAATTAGATTTTGTGGGAAGCTAACATCACAGACAACGGCTATTTTTTTCTTTTTAGGATGTACGCCGTAAAGTACATAAAGATTTTGATGAAGATTCTTTAGCATAATGATGTTGGCGTCAATAATTTAATTAATAACTAAGCATTATAAATGAGCAGCTTTTTAGAGCACTTCTAGGAAACACTCTTCTGGTACCCTTGTGTAGCGGACATGCACCACATCATTTTATATAGAAACGATCTTTGACATCTTTTCTTTACTTTCACCAGTTAAAATCCTTTTTCTAGTTTCTCTTAAGCTAAAATCTGAATATTGTATGCAAGTATTATGAAGCATAATTCACAACCGAAAAGCTTAATGCTACTTTACTTTTAATAATAATAAGTTGTTTGCTTTCTTGTTTTTCTTAATTACATATTTTAGCCGTCAGGAGAAAGACAGGAAATACTGGTCTCCCTTTCCTACTTACCATCTGCCGAGCGTCTCACAGTCGTAACCCTGAAGGCGAGGAATCTCTACTCTCCACCCAACAAAGACACGCTTGGTGAGTGCATGCATGCGCTTCCAACTTTTATGAAATGTTGATGTATCATATTACTTGAGATAATGTATGGGTATAATATATTAATGAATTATTTCGAAAGAAATTATTTCGTAAGTACTTCCAACTCCATACATATTTATCTACTTGTCTTCCCGTACATTCTCATGATGTGAAGTATTTTTTCGAGAATTACTTAGGACTGGGTATGAGTCTTTTGCAACTGCCTTTCATTAGCATTTGGATCGATATTGTACAAAAAAATACGGAATTAAAGGGTCTATATCAAAATAGTTAAGGGTCCGTAAAAGCCCTAGTTACTGTTTACTTGATGGTCTACAGAACTTTACTTGTCTACGGACTACGGACCATTTTTCAGATCTTCGTTTACATGTTGTGTGCATGGTCTGCTGAGCAATTGGAAGGCATAATTTGTGCTGATGATAGTACAGGTCAGGATTATGATTACAAGATGGACAACAGGAAATCTGCGACAACCTTGAATTAGTATTCTGATCCTAGACTGGCATTCCTGTATACGTATAAAATAACTACTAATTCCGCTTAATCACATTAAATTTAATGTGAATATGAGAAACTCTATAGCAATTCTGTAGTGATATGTAGTTGTACCAGTAATTAGGAAATCATATCGCAACCAGGGAAATTATACCTAAAATCACATTTCCCATATTAAAATTCTGAATAAATACGACAGACAGATAAGATCCTGTAATGATTCATTAAAAATATTATGCTTTTGCAAAATCAAAGAAAAAAAATTAATTATCAATGTGCTTCCCTGTTCCGCATATTTCTAATAGAAATTCTAGCACGGCTGAAAATGATATTAAGTCAGTGCTATAGTGAATTCGTTGCATGACGACTCACAAACTATGCTAGAGTTTATCAAAATCGCTGTTTCAATGATTCAATGATGACATAAGGCAATTGAAATTTACAAACTAAAATAATTATTAACTTGAACTACCAAATGAATAATATGCTACATGTTCAAGGCTACCTTGTGGCAATTATGAATTCATAACGGTTTCTACTTATTATTATTTTCTCCACTTACATGTATGAGCAATTTTATTCTGCTTTTAATTTTTGCGCTACACGAAATTAATGTTATGCTCTGCTACTAACTGGAAACCGTTCCAACTGTCTCTTGCTTTTGGTTATTATGCATACCTACCGTACCTAATCGTAGTGAATTTCTCATGTATTTATGTATTTTTATTTTACAGACCCCTACGTGAAAGTTTACATGATAGGAAGTGGGAAAAGGTTGAAAAAGAAAAAGACAACAGCTCGAAAGAACACTAACAACCCAGTATGGAACGAAGCAGTTTCTTTTTCCATATCTCCATCAGCTTTGGCAACTGGTGCAGTTGAGGTAAGTAGATTATTTTCAGGGTAAAATGTGTACTCTGTATTTTTCTCAGAATCAGAATCCTTATACCCCTTGATATTGTAAAATTAGAATATTTCTCGCTCATATATCTAAATAGAGAAACCACGTTATAAACAATCCTTGCTGAGATTTAAAAGACGGGTTACGTAGCCTATGCAGGCGATTTTCTTGTCGATATTTCTTAGGATATTCGTGGAAAGTGGAAAATGCTTTTCCGTACTTTCTTTACCAAAGGGATATGAGCTTATCGTAGAATGTGGAATTATTAGGAATTTCAACATCACTACCCTGTTCAAAATGCAAAACATTAATCCTATACGTAGTATGCATATATCTAAAATACTTTTTTGCTTGTATTTTTGCCAGATATGTGTGCTGGATCAATCTAATGACTTAATGGGCACCAGCTCTATCATTGGCTCATGCATTCTGGGACCACGAGAAAGTGGATCAGAACTAGCTCATTGGCAAGAGATGAGTCAGAATTTCCGTAAATCCATTGCGATGTGGCATGTATTAACTTGAACTTCGTATTAAAGCCCGTGTAACATATGTTTGAGTTTTTCTAAATTTGTACACCTGGTAAACTGTATTGATTAATTCTACATTGTATATCTGTTTCTCTGTGACCAAATTTCTGGTATTCTCTTTAGGATCATTAGTGTAGTCCCTTTCACAACGGTGATCTGTAACAGAAAATAACTGGGTGGGAACTAATGTTTTGGAAATGGTTACTATTACTTGGGTTTTCATGGTTACTCTTATGCTATTATACCCTGATGTTATGCTGCACTGCACTCTCAGTCTGTTTGTCGGTTTTTATGCGACTTTGATTCGTTCGTTTGTACAAACATCAGGTCTATTATTAGCTACCGCGTATTTTATGTTCACTCGTACATTTATGGAAATTAATCTAACATACAAGATTTTAGATAAAAGTTTGTCTTGCACGAACCATTGTTTACGGCTGGAAACAAAAAATACACAATGATCCGGTAACAACGAAAAATTACCTGAAAGAAGCAGCAAAACATACCGAAAAGAATACTAATATATTATGATGAGATTTATATATAATAGCTAAATTTGGTTGAGCAAACATAAACTAGGTTTCAGTTTATTTATTACGGAGAAAGTTATCATCATAAAGACTTCATTTATAACAGCATAATGCGGAATTGAGTCCAAAAGGACTCCATTTTTGTATGGGAAAATATTTGCATTGTTTTGTATTATGGTTATAGTTGTACTAAAATTATATATTTTGCTTTTCTGTTCGAAAATTCAATCTGATCTAAACTTTTAATTGCTTTTCTTCAATGGGGTAATTTGACGCATTGTGACCCAGTTCCAAAATACATAGCTGGACAAGTAATTTTTTGTATTTTCTACACCGCATAATATGAAGAAAAGGGAATATAATTATTGGTACGAACGAGCGCTAGGGTTGCTTTTAATTTTTCTAGCAACATCTACATATCTTCAAAATGACGTATATTGACGGACATTAGCTAGGTCGCTTATATAACATTCATTAATTGAGTAGGTCGGTGATGGTAGATGCACTGTGTACGCTGATTTAATTGTGAAGGTGAATCTGAAATGTTAGCCTCCTGGCCAACCTACTTCAACCGGAAAGATAGGAAACCCCATATGGCAATTTTGAGTAGTTCAGCATTCATTAAAATGAAAAGTGAGCAGAGATTTTCCGTAGTTTTTATATGAATGAAAAAATGCGATAGGGATTAAATGGATCGACAGAATCAATTTTGTCCCGATTCTCAAATCTCAAATACAATAATAACAAGGCATTCTCATATCAAAAAATATTGAATTAAATGATTATTCAAATTGAATTGCTGTTGCCGTCACAAAAATACGAATCTTGTGATGCCGCATTTTATTCCATAAAACGTTGACATTGGATATCTCCAAACTGCACACATTCTGATATTCCGTAAATTTCGTATCCCTTCTGTCGTAAACTAATGAAAGATTTTCAGATAAATAGAGGTGAAAATACAGACAAAGGATCATTGTTCACTGATTGTTCCCATTATTAATTAAAGCGAAGTATGTAATATTAACACCTTATTAAAGAGTAGTTGCAAAGTAAACTAATACCTTACTACGCATACCTATCCATATCCATTTTTCTATTATCGGTTAAGTTAAGATTCATAATTCGTAAACCACAGCGTTTGTAGCTTAGTTTAACGACTTCGTTACGCATCGATTTAAATAGAGAACATCAAGTTAATTGATAAGAGTATGAAGATATCAGAGCCACGTAGTAAGTAGACTGTTAATTAAAGGGAAATGGGAGTTCTGCTGCATGCGAGAGATTAATGTTTGGTGTGATCTGTGACCTATGACAATCTATTATGTATGTATATGTATAGAGTTCTGGAAATGTACATAAAATATTACTAGGAAATGATTCGTGTTTGTTTGGAAAATAATAGAGCTCTAGATTTAAACTTAGCTTACTATATATTGTGCGTAATAGTATGGGCACATACCCAACCTACATATGTACGACATGTAATTATTAGTCACTTAAATAAATTACATACATACTAAATAAATTAGATAATAAGATATTCGTGTGATGCGCTTCTTGCTGATGTGATGTTGAATGACGCATAGATAAAAGGATCTGCAGCGATCAGCGTTATAAGCGTTCGTACACGTTGACTGTGGTAATTGAATTAAATTAGATAAGCGTGAAAGGTCATTAGACGCTCTTGGTCCGATTAGATTTTATGGAAAAATGAGCTGACCACGAACTTGTAAATGGGGTACATACTGTATCTAGTGCATGATACTAAGTTGCTTATTTCTCAGCACTTTTGCTGAATCTGACCTTTTCTCTGTTAAGCTTAAAGAATGTCTAAATCTAGATAACAATAGCTCGGTGTATTTCCAAAATATAATTCAGCGTAAAATCTTATTTCTGAAACTACTTTCTTTAAATAATAATAAAATTGGTATTACATAGTAATATCGAAACTTTGCTTTGTGTAATGCACATAATAAACGTGTGTATTTGAGTTTTGTTTTATTTTTTACTTAGCTGCGTATTAGTTTTTTGTGTTTCTTTCATTTCTCAAATTAAAGAATTCATTGCATGGTATGCGTAAGATAAGAAAATGTATGTGATATTTTGGTGTGTTGACAAGTAATTGATAAGATTAAGACTTAATGTATCTACACGAACCTTCATAAAACATTATAACCATTAGCTGCCCATTTCTTTTTTTCATCTTATACGAAAATATTATTTGAGTAAATCACACATTAGTGTAACATATTGCAAGATCTGCATTGGCTGTTTTTGTTTACTACAAACTGTAAAGATATTTTAATTACTCGATTATATTCATGGAAGCGTCCTTAATGCCACACCCACATATAAATGCTGGAGGAACGGAATGGATTTTTCTTAAGTTATATTAGCAGTACTAACAACGCAGTCAATGAAAGTATGTCCTATAATACGATGTATGTTTCCGAACTTTCAAGGCAGTGATGTTGACAAAAAATAATTTTGTATAGTAGACTTTTATTGGCTTAAAAAATTGTACAATGGAGATTTTAAGCACATCAAATGTAAAGCTTACACATTAAATCTGAGTGAGCCGAACCCATGTCAAGCCAAACCTAGTTGGTAAAAATCATGTAGGTGATATTTTTTTAGTTAATCTTCAAAGAATCCCTATGTGTAGCGTATAAAGAGTAATTTATTCTGTCTGAATCAAACTACACTCAAGAATACATTTTTTTTAAACATTTCTGACCTAGTAGTTTATCGCCCCCGTTTCCATTGATGAACAGATTTTGTTTTGAAAAGCCTAGCAGACAAATATAAAGGTTTTGTTAAATAAAAATACGATAAATTATTATGTAATATGTGCAACATTATAGCATAAGCTTGTATTTAAAAATGTGACAAATAGAATGGACAAAATGTATAATCAGTTTCAATTATTCCTAAATTCAGAAATTAATTTTATATTACAATGTAAACTATAAACTCATTATTGCATTGACATTCATGTAAGTATGTATTAAAATATGTGTAAGTACAATTTAACATAAACATAAAGGTTAACCTTCCGTTTTGAGGCAATCAATATTATTAGGTATTATATTATACTTATGGTAAAACTAGGTATATATGCTAATCATTACATCAAAGTTTAATTAAAGCGTATTATATAAACTCGTATGAAAATGTACCACATATAACGTATTATTCTTAAGTAAGTAGAAATGAAATGAGTATAAGATGGTGAAATTGATTTTGAAAATAAATTAATATTTTGTTTGTTTTGTACAAAAAATAATTCATAACGTAGAAATGAAATGAGTATAAGATGGTGAAATTGATTTTGAAAATAAATTAATATTTTGTTTGTTTTGTACAAAAAATAATTCATAATTTCCAAAAAAAATACAAATTATTTTTGTCTTGATCAATCGCAAGATGCATCATATCTTCATATCTGCATTCAGCAAAATAAATTCTGATCAGAAACACGGAGTATTATTCAATATTAGATGGTAGTATACCACAGTATGAAATAGGAAGTGATTTAACAAAAAGATTGCTGAGGATTGCTAAATATAACCGAATATTTATAAGGATAGTAAAGAAACGAGATAAATATAGCGTGATCTCAATTGGGAGAATTTAAAATTTCTACATTAAAATATATGGGAGAAAGCATCAATAATATTGGAAACTCGATCAATCGAGCTCAATTTAATCGATTAAATTGAAAAAAGGTACACCGGTTTTTCAGCGTTAAAACACTCTCTTCTCTTTCAATAGAAAATGTAATTTTTGACTGGCCACAACAAGGTTCAATACAAACTCAAGCGAATCTCATCAAACCCCAAAACCTTGACATAAAAATACATGCAAACTTTGGCATACTACTAATAGCATTGGCTTATTACATGTTTGACTGCCCGTCGATCTTCATACTATCGTATTTTTACCCAAGCCCAATGCAATTTGACCTATATTTGATACATACATATAACGAAAGGTCAAGAAGCCTGTTGACTTTCAGCAAAAACGGTATCGGTAGCCGTTAATGAACATTCCGATTTCGAAATACATAAGTTAGGCATCAGTTACGACAATTAGTATCCAGCATATCATTTGACAATACCAATTTATGCTGCAAATTTTATGCTATTTTTGAACTAGCCAAACGCAAAAGCCTGGCAATTTGACGTTTTTCCTTGAACTGTCGTTGTCCAACCTTACATATAGATCGGCTTATATTATGGCTTATCAGTGACTGATTTATTGATAAGCCATTGCGTGCATAATTCATTTAAGTATTTATGATCAGGATATGAGACTTAGCAGAACCAAATGTCGGTTGAAAGGTGAATACACGCAATCGCAACGTTGAATGCAACGCAGGCGAAGCAGGATCACCTAGCAAAACTTCAAGAATCGGAAACTTCGCTGAAGAAGGAAAGTGAAAACAACTGCAGTTAACTGCAAACATAATTTGATGCTTTTGATAAGAACTGAGCCGGGAACGGTATATAAATGGTTGTGGCATAATGGCAATTATTCAAGGATTGATAGGTGTACAAGGCTGAAAACTTACTGAAAAAAGTAATTCATGCATGATCAACAGGCGACGTAAATAAATTGACAAAAATGGTTAGCCAATAAATATAGGATGTACCGGTTTACAAAAATATTTATTGTTATCATCCCATCAATTTACAATTACATGATGCAAAATGTTCAGTAAAAATGAAAATTAGTTGCAGCTACGTCAATTATCATCACTGTCGCTATCAATGATGAATGCCCGTTTCTTCTTCACAACAATGCCAATGTCATTATCGTCATTACTGTCAGAATCTGATTCGACACGGCCATTATCGGGGTTGCTTGCTTCGGAGTTATCCTCATTCAAATTTTCAGCATCATTTGAGCTTTCATGAACCAAACTAGAGGGTTCTGGCTCAGGACTATCAACTGGGTTTGGACTAACCGCTGACTCTTGACTTGCCAACGGCTTTGAACTAATCACTGGCTCCGGACTTCCCATTGACTTTGGACTAACCACTGGCTCTGGACTAGCCACCTTTTCTAAGGATCTAGAATTACCGTTGGGAATGGTGTGGATTTTGTCAGTACCCTCGTCCGATGATGATGACGTCCTCCTGCGTCTGTTAGACTCATGATCATCACGATCAGATTCAGAATCAGAACTATCAGAAGATGAAGAAGAACTGCTACTACTTCCGCTGCTACTACTTCGGCTGTTACTACGTGCTCTGCTACTACTTCGGCTATTACTGCGTGCTCTGCTACTACGTCTGCTTTTATCTTCTTGATTGGTTTCGTTTTCGTCCACCCGTTCCTTTTCCCCTAAAATATAAACATGCTCAGATCAGTTATCTAACTTTTGTTTAAATTCATTCAGGAATAAAGTAAACACAGGAATGCTTACGGTTTTCGGTTTCCGAATCAGAATCTCTGGAAACCTGACTTCTACTCTTGGCCTTAGCACTAGCACGCTTCCCTTTTTTCTTAACTTGACGTTTTATCATGGATCAACTCAATCTCAATCATCTTCTGAATTACAGCCTTTCGAGATCTTTTCATTTCCATCTGTGACAATATTGTTCCCATTATGTCATCAGATTCTCTGCATTCCTCATACAGATCTCGTAATTTGGTCACTTCTTCTTCTCCCCAAGTTTTAGGAGCTCGCTTTTTCTTAGCGAATTCCTGTTGGGTTTTACATAATGTAATCTTTAGGATAGAATGATGTAAAATGGTTTGCAAAATTAGGAAATGCACAGTACCTTTGGGTCAACCAGCTCCTTTTCCATTAGCCTGTTTATGAACATACGCTTACTTCTGGGCCTCCATGTCCATCGCTCCATAATGAATTCAATCAATTTTTGTGCCCTTTTCACTACATACACCATATNACATACGCTTACTTCTGGGCCTCCATGTCCATCGCTCCATAATGAATTCAATCAATTTTTGGGCCCTTTTCACTACATACACCATATTATTCATTATGGAACAAATAGCATGAACACATCATTGTTGCAAATAATTAAATTATATGAACGGCTATGCAAACCTTCTTCAGGGGAATCTCGATAGAGTTCAACAAGTAGTTCAAGCTCATTTTCTTCATCCTTCGTCCAGTCTGATTTCTTCTTGGGCTTTCCACTGCCTTCACCACACAGTTCTGCATAACCGTCTTGGATTTCTTGGGCTTCTCGCGCCGTCTTCCAAAAGAGGATTTCAATGAACATTTTCTTATTCTCGCAGAGTTTTACAAATTTAGGCCAAAAGTGGAGGAAAAAACCTTTCACTTCCTACAGAAAACAATTTACAGTTTCATTTAACATTTATTAACCATATTTCCGTTCTAAACAAAATATCACATTAAAGAATAATAGCGGCTCCATACCTTAAGGTCGGAGCGGTGGTCAGCAACTTGAAGAATATTTCTAAAAGTTAGGAAGAGAGATGCTTGGGAAATCAATGCCGGATATCCCATATCAAACACAAATCTATGGAACATTTTGAGAATGCAATGAAGCGTCAATGGTTTCAAGGTATCCCAATCCTGGAAGAGTAATGCATAGTTGCACACAACACGCGCCGAGGCATATCTATAACCAGTACACCATAACCAATGTTAAAATAACTTTATATCTGCACATGACAAAAACATAACGGATAATAAATTGAGTTTGGATCATTTAACACAAAAAACATTACTTGAGCACAAATCCTTTAAAGTCGAATTCTTGTTCGATATCCTCCACCTGTCGCTCTGAAAGATAGAGACGATTTAACTAAACCTACAATATTGTTTGAATAACGCCTAAAATGATTTTTAGTGATTTTTATTTGCTGGTCAGTAATTTTAGTACTTTACCTTCTTCCTCTTCTTCTTCGTCTTCTTCATCCTGCTCATCATCAGCATCATCTCCAATTGCTGCGTCTCTTTCATAATCATTTTCGTCAACTGGTCCAGCTCCCGATTCCTCGCCATTTTCTGCCAGAGAAGCTGAAAATATTTAATACAATATATTTATTAGTTTTAAGATGCAATGATAATAAACACAGCGATTTGTGTTGGTGAAATTCTCAAACATGAGACGACCCTTAACGCATATTAGGGTCCAAAAGCGTTCGCAAAACTTACCATTTTCTGCTCTAAATCGGGCTTCTCTAACCACCATCAATGATGCCTTTTCCATAAATATGGATTTAAATAGTTCTTCTTCGTCAGAAGGGTCACAATCTATGTCACCAAAATATTCACTATCCGTAGGCCACACCTCTCTGAAACGAAATCATATTAACATACCTACGTTCATCTTTAAGTTAAATCATGAATTTCCAATAATTAACGCAAAAAATAAAAGTCAACTATAAATGCATAAGTCTACTTCTTATTTATATGAGGATTAAATATAAATAAATTACTAACCTCGAAGCTCTCAGCAGAGTCGTTGCTTCCTTAAATTTTCCTGTGTGAAGAAATACGGCAATCCTTTCCACTGCAGTACCCCTGTCAAATAAAGGATACATTCTTAGACCTTGTTACAGTTTCATACGTCTTGCATTTCAAAGTTTTAACATGCGTTCAGATTTACATCTCGCAGAGTTTAAAATACTTACTTCTGTTCATCGATTGGAGTATCAGAAGCAGCATCGAAAGGAATCACATTCTCAGTCGTGTTAGAAGCCATTTCTCCTGTCTCATCATCCGGTGATTCAGTTGATAAAAGGGCTAAAGAGACTTCTACGGAAGCTTTCTTCCACGCTTCTTCCAACTCCGATGGACTCATTGTGGCTGCTGCAGAGGGGCCTTTTCGAGCTTTCTTCCTCTTTTTTGACTCTAAAAATTTAAATGGTACATACATGTCAAGCAATCAACCATTTCGGAGAACAAAACACCACCGCTGTTTGGATGAATGCCAATCCGCTTTTCACAGGTTACCTGTCGTAGATTTTCTCTTCTTTCCTCTACACTTTATCATTATTCTCCGACTTTGGGAAGAATAATCCTCCAGCATCTTTAGGAACAAATGGTTTGTCTCGATCAATTCCTTAAGGAACAACCTAATAACAACAAAGAGCATGTATCTTGTTTACAACTGAAAGTATATAATTTATTATTCTGGACATTAATAACGCTAGGAAGCGAATTTAAAAGTGATAAAAAGCAATTATTCATTTCAAATGAAAGGTTAACTGATTATTCTTCAAGTTCACTTACTTGGACAGCTTCACAGGGTCGTAGGTATTAAGGAGCCCAAGACACAGCTCCCTGTACTCCGGCAAATAGAACACATTATTTTTTATCATCCGTGACGCATCCCTTACTCTCTCATGTGAATCTTTATCCATCCACAGGAGAGTGAAGAGAAGTTCCTGGTATGCTTTCAAAGACATGAGCGCTCGTCGCGACCAAAACGTTATCTTTTCTTTATCGGTAACCATCATCCCTTGATAACGATCCAAAACAGTTTGGACATAATGAAAAGTATGGGTGGACATGGTCTCTCTGATGTGGGCGAAGCAAAACTGGTGATGGCGATTAAATTCCATAAAGAACTTCAGTGTCCACAAATAGTAAGTCTCATCGTTTTCCTGAACCTTGCCACGATTAATCATATCCTTTACAAAGGACATAAAATTATTGTATTTTCCATCAAGAAACGCAGCACAAAAGTCCTTCAAAATTATCCGAATAGGAATCGTAGATCGTCGCGTCGTATCTTCTCCATTAACCGGTTTTCTGTTACTTGCTACTTTTTTCCTTTTCTTCAAAGAATCCAAACTCAAATCAGCAACGGACGAAATCGGTTTATGACAAAGAATGTCCCTCCCACTTGGTGCTTTCATGTCCCGTACAACAAAGGTCCCACCGAACCGGGAATGTCTGCTGGGTAGTTTCTGAAGCTGAATGTTCTTCAGCACAGCTTCCTTCTCCCTCATTCGGACCAGCTCCCGCTCGTCCTTTATTTTGTCATCTTCATTTCTTGCCAATTGTGTCTTTGCTAATTGTTCCCCAGTTTGCTCACGCAACATCCAGAACAAAATTTCCAAAACCAGAAGTGAATACTCCTGGGTACTGTCTTCAGACACGATATATAAAAGCAGATCTAAAAAGCCGGATAATTGCATAACAATAAGAACTCGGTCGTGTAAGGAAGCGTCATCATCAGCTCGCTTTTCCTCCGCAGGGTCGGCAGGAACATAAAGAATATTCCTGACAAGAAATAGAATCCTTTCAATAGTCATTTTATCTTGTTCCATCCTTTTATCCCATTCCAAATTGACAAGATGACGAAGCTTCTCCGATAGAGTTTTCCAAAACACTTTATCCACAAATGCCTCTTTGTATGTCCGTAGTTGCCCTTCCAGGATATGATAATAGTTAAGGTACTTTTTGTTTTTCGGGATTTCCTCTTCGTATAAAAGCAATGCAGGATGAGTTAGGTTCTGAAGTAGACGCAAGGCAACCTCCCAAACCTTTTCCTCCTTATGATAGTGCTTAAAAAGTGGCAATAAATCCCTTCCAACAACTTGCGTTCGGCCCAACAATCTTCGCACAGAATGGTCATCATCATCCCTACGTAAATATAGTATCAAGTCCTTTACGCAAACTGAAAGAGAAAAAACAGAAAGTAATATAAATATCGTGAAACATTATAAAACCGTTTATATTCAAATGGTGCATTAGAACGCTAATGATGAATACTGAATGCAGTTGAATCATAAAAATTAATTGCATACCTTCCCAATCTGGTTCTGCAATATACTTATTATCCCCATCAGCAAATCCAATGGATTCGCAAGTTTTTACTATTTCCGCTGTCAATTTCTGGTCCATTGTATCGGATCCGATGTTTCCGGAAACTGGAATACAGTAAACAAGTTCCAAATTACAAGCATGTTTACACAATGTTGAGAATGTATTCTTTAAACATTACAAATCATGGTAAATGGTAATTGAAGTTATCTGTTATATTCTTACCTTCAGTCTTGTTTTGTAGGAAGACTAACCTTTGTTCTCTACTTAATTGTTGCAGACACCAAGTTTTAATTGCGAACTTTAATCAAGTTTTTCAAGAAATCAGCAAAACACTGTCACGTTAGTCATTACATTACATGTAAAAAATGTATTTTGCAGAGAACCAAGCAGATGAAATGTTTTGTTATCATTTTGATCCCGGCAACTCTCTGAACAAAGTGTGGTTTCGTGCCTTTTCGCAGCGCTCCTTCGGGACATTGCAAGCCCAGTAATGTGCATGCATGGTACACTGGTCTGGATGCAAGATTTTGTTTGGGGTGATATGTGACATACGTCAATTAACTAATTATGCTCTTTAAATACTCGTGGAATTGTACATAAAATATTACTGGGAAATGGTATGAGATTATATAATGTAATTGCTTGGAAAGTGGTAAACTCTAGAATTAAACTTACCATGTAGTGTAATAGTTTGTCACATGCCCAACATACATGTTTTTTTATTAATTATTTATTAGTCACGTAAATAAATTAGATAATATGATATTTCATGTGATGCGTTTATTGCCGATGTGACGTTGAATGACGCTTAGATAAATGGATCGGTAATGATCCAGAATTAGGAAAGTTCGTAAACACGATATTTAGAGTTTGAAAGTCAACTGGTTATTAGACGTTGACTGTGGTAATGACTTAGATAAGCGTGAAAGGTCTTTAGACGCTCTTGGTCGATTAATAGCTTTTTATGTAAAAATGAGATGACCACGAACTTGCAAATTGGATGTAGGTATAATGCATCATTCAAAATGTTTATTTCTAAGCACTTTTGAGCCTGCCCTTTTTCTCTGTCAGTACAACTGTCGCAGGCGATTTTGTAAATCTAGATGACGATATTTCGGTGTATGGGTTTCAAAAATATATTTGAGAGTGTATAATCTTACTCCTGAGATTGCTTTCTTTCCTTCTTTAAAAAGCAATAAAATTGGCGTTTGTAACCAACATGGTAATAGTAATAACAAAACTTTTGTTTTTGTGTATTTACATACAAATTATAGGTTCCAATTAAAATTCAAAATTAATTAAAATAGGAGAATTTCAGTGATATTGGAAACTCTGTCAATCACCTTCAATTCAATCATCTAAATTGATATCACAATTTTTTAGCATTAAAATACGCTTTTCTGATTACACAGAAAACATGACTTTAAATAACGGTATGACTGACCAGTGGTCAGTGACCACTAACCCCTGAGATATGTATTCATATTCATATGCAAACTTTGGCAAACCTGACATTGAAAAGAAATTTAAAAAATTCTGCCATCGTTTATGTAGGTATATTTAAATAGTCGTCGACCATCCAGCAAATGAAAAAAGTAGAAACACTTAGCTCTATTTAATTAAAAATTAATATGTGTATAATGTGTCTATGAAGGTAAGCGATTAAACAAAAAGCAAAGTACATATATATTAGTTAAATACATGAATGCAATGCAGAAAATTATGATCCACGAAACCAGAAATATTCAGATTACAAAAATCAGAATTTCTTCCTGCATATTTGCTTTATATGCAGCTAGCTCACAATCAGTTTTACATCCCGATGATTGTTTTACTCTAATTTAATGACAGCATGACTTCTCATCCTCTCGATTCAATTAATGATGATGCATAGTGAAAAGAAGGAATTCTGTGTATTTGCTGATAAAAATGCGTATACGAACTAAACGCTTCAACTAAAATTGTTCAATACATTCATACAAAACATTCATAGGAATACAAATAAAACTCGATGATTTCTTTCCCGATGTAACATTCTCAATATGATTGCTTTTTATACCATTTCTACAGTTATATCATGCTCGTTTAAATGAAATGAGTCATGGATTCTTTACTACGTAGTATGTACAGTAGTAGTAAATTAATCCCTTATCAGCAAAGTAAGTATATATAAATATTCTCCAGCTGAACAAGAAAAAGCATGCGATTGAATATTTTTTAACATACGCTAAGCAGATATTGATTTCTTTACGAAACGTTTCCATCACCCGATCACCATAAGACGATCACCGAATAGTATAGTTCATAGTCTAAAAATTGCATTAAAAACTTATCTGAATTCTGCCTCTGCGTATTCAGGTACCTACTCATTCCAACTTCCAACTAACCAACTTTCAATCCTAAAGTTGATTATCTGTACTATGCGTACTTTAATCTGGGTCTCTGACTTGTTTGTCCAGCAAATCCTTTTGGAGAAATAGCTATAAAATGTCAGTTGCAATGCAATCATGCGACAGCCGACAGACGACGCTTGGGTTATTACGCAGTTAAAGCGATCTTAGGTACTATTGGATTTGGCTTACACATGTTTGTTCTCCTGTCGCCTGTCCATGTGTCCATCTTTACTTTAACCAAACGGTTCACCAATTTTGGCTCAAATGGACACAAATCCAATCCTGTTGACTTTCAACAAAAACGGTAACGGTAACCGTTGATTTCGAAACATTGCGATTTTGAAATTTTCAAATACATATTTATGCAGTAAGACAATTAGCATTTTTGGTATCTACAAGATGATTAAGCATTATCATTCGACAAGACTATAGCATAACAACTTATGACATGATCGTCTGATGTTGTTTTTGAACTAACCGAACGGCAATTAGCGTAATGGCCTTTTTCCTAGATTGCCGTTGTCCAAATTGGACATTCCCATCTCTGCTTATACACATCTGCTTGTTATTGCTTATCAGTGACTGATTGATTGATAAACTATTGCATGCATAATTGGAATGGGGTTCCCAACATAAATTAAATTGTATTTTACGTACCATAACGTACCTACTTTACACCGTCATCAACTATTACCTAATTACTTCTAGCCACTTTGCTTCTAAAACGCTATGATACAGCATTCGAAATTAATTCGGTTGTTGGTTTTAAGCACTAGATAATTGGACGTGGTCGTGCTTAATCGCACGTAGATGCTTTCCCTTCTGTCATAATTAAAACACTCGAACTGATCGATTTACTATACCGTGAAAGTTAATTATTTAATTTCAGTGATAAATGTCCAGGTAGTGAAGGACATGAGATTTTGCAGAACCACACGTACGCATTCGGTTCAAAGGTGAATACACGTAATCGGAACGCTATACTCTTGCATACCTATATCGATCGGAAAAAATAAAATTATACCCACGATGCCCATTGACATTGGCTGCATTGGGAAAGGATTGCTAAAAAAATGTATTCATCGCTTTCTTCAACTTTCTTGCAAATAAGTGATAAGAAGAGACAGAAGACGCAGAATTAACTGTTTTTACTGCGAGGGAACTGCGCAGTAGCCCTGTTTGTGGTGGGTTTGCACGTGAACAGTTTCTGATAATCTTAAATGAACACAAGAACATACAGCATAAAAAGCATACCACTATGCTACGTATATGATTTCTGTGAATGAATAATATTTATTGCAAGCTCGATCGTTGTTTATTTTTGTTTATTATCATTATGCATTTGGCGACCTGCTTTGCAATGTTGATGTGTAGTTTATTTATCATCACAACACAAAAGCAAAGCCAACAAATTGTTTTTAACATTTTGACTAAAGTAGGTACACATATCTCGTAACTGATACCTGCTTAGTTAGCAATGATCATTTTATACGAATTATCATCCAATTCTCTGTACCACTACGACTCATTCATAGCCACTCACTCAATACCATGAGCAATGAGCCAGACGGTTGTTTGAAAGGCGAAAACCTTCACACAAGATGCAAAAGATATATTCATAGAAATAGCGTACATTTTTTGCAGAGTTCATCCTTTAATGATATGATCGCCATTCATCACCTGAAGCCAGACGAGTATAATAAACTGTATGACCATGATTGTGCGTGCTGGTAGAAAACAATATCAAAACATCCGAGGTCAGGGTCCGTAAGTAAGTTCGTCTCTCCCACAGTACCAAAACACCAAAACAACATCTTAACATCTACCGCAACTTCAGCTACTACTACGCATTTTCAAGAAGTGGACTTTGGCCGATTTTAGATTTTATTTTGTAATTTGATGCCACAAACAACGTATGCATCATAAAAAGGCAAATTCATTCTGAGATTACTCGTTGTACAAAGTTCAATATTTTGCTCATGTGTATCTGTACCGTACTATCCAATGCAACTTGTTTCATTAGACGTTCGAACGGAGATCATGGAGATGCAGTGATTAAGTAGGCAAGTTTAATCATGCAATAAATTGCATACTTACAATTGCAAAGGCAAAACGAATACTGCAGTTAAAATGTTATCATAATCATAGATACAGGGGCAATGCAAGACAGGCAAGGTTATTCACTGGTCAATTGGCTACTTCTGTTTCATTTACCTGAATACGTATGTTGTTGAGTGTAAAGCATCAGCAGATTGATGATAAATAAAATCACATGAGTAATGATATAATGCAAAACAAAGAATGTTGTACCAAACGAACTTCATACAATTCTGCAGACTTACTAACTAAAATTAAATAAAGGCCAATAAAACTTTTTGGAATTACCCACTTACAATTATATGCCATACTCCATATAGACATTTGCTTCAATTTGAACATTGTTGCCTTCATGTGTTACGCTGTAAAGATTTCCATTGCCATTGGGCCATTAGTATTTATATCCATAGATTATAATTTTTGTTACATGTAACTTTACAGAATAGAATGTTATGTCTCTTGCTGACATAAATACGTGGACAATGAATTTATAAAGAAGCAAGTGTGTGCCTGAGGTCGTGACGTCGTTAGTTTACACTTCTACGTAACTGTTAGGTAATAATATTATTGTCTCAGTCACCAGTCTTTACTTAAACAATTCTTAGTAATTTTTTGTCTGGACAAACTTGAAGATTCGATAAATCAATAATGGATGCTTCTTTTTTCTAGTTGGATCTTATGTTGTAACCGATGTTTACTCATCTTTTATTATTATTTACCAAAAAATGTTTCAAGTTAGCATAATATTTTGATAGAAATGTTGACATGTATCTTGTAACTTATGTGATGTATAGTGCCATACTTTTTTAATGGAATCTTCCACTCGTGTTGAATTCCTCGGATCCTGTCAATTACGATAACATATACAATAATATGTTTTACATGGAATTGTTGAGATGATACATAACACAACGGAAAAAACTGTCACTTGTCCGTTATCTGGTATCTTTTGAACATGCTAAATTGTCTTGTGACTCATGATACAGAAACTTAAGAAACAGAAAAATTCCTTTGAAATTAGCACAGAACCCATGAACAAACAAAGCAGGAAATTGACTTCTAAAAATTAGGTAACCTTTTAAAAGTTTTTGAATTATTAATCCATAAAGGAAATCAAGTACTATTAGTTTTATTTAAATAAAAAGCAATAAAAATTCATTTTAGTCTTGGTTTTGGAGTACATGAAATGTACAGATAATGCAATGTGTACGGATGATGATGAATAAGGATGATGTAATATTTGTTTGAAACCATTCATGGTAAATTCATGTATGTAGACAAAGTATGAATGTTTTATGCACTTGTTGAAAATATTTTGTTATTGCTTCGCAGTAATTCGTAGGGTATAATTACTTTCTTTCCTTGTTTACTTCTCGGTCCGATGCATTAGTACGGGAGGCTGATGAAATTCTGCTTACATTTTACTTGATTTTACACTGTTGTTGGCAATCTGAGGATGTGCTCTTCGTAGAAAACAAGTTTTAAGAAAACTAAAAGCTCAGGAAAATGACGCAATTTCGCAGTGCCATGCATAATAGAACATACTACCCAACGTGAGCAGTAGAAAAATAGCAAACTTGTTGTGGAAGCAGAATTTGTGGAAATGCATACTATGTATACCTGTTATTATGAGCAATACCCGATACAAGCGGCGTAATATTTTGACTCGGATAAAATCACACAAGTTTGCAATTTAATGTATGCTGAATAAAAATAATTTAGTTGGGATTCATCCTTTAAAAGTGTAATGTTCTTCCCATGTCCATGTCTTGAACTAGTATCAGCCTAATTTTTATGAAACCAGAAGAAGCAAAGTCAGGAAATGTCTCCAGTTCACCGTCTGGGGCAACGTGATACCATCGCATCCAACAAGTGATTCCACAGTTTAGACACGGAAAAGCTACATTTAGCTGTGCATGTGCTCATCTTCATATAAAGTTCGTTACTATTACTGTACAATTAATTCATCTTTCAATGAGCATCATAGTCGTATTAGCATCAATCGAATAGGTACCGTAGCAGTGCAGTAAACTTGACGTGCGTGTTATAGCCTTTATAAAAACGCGAAGAGCTTCTCAGAATGCAGTCAGTCGCCGATGAGATTTCATGAAGCACCAGTGTGAGTTTTTTCGTTCTTGACATCTACTACACGTTTACCTTGTGTGTGAGATGCGAGCTTATCATTGAAAGCAACAAAATTGAGTTAGTCAAGTGATATCATATTACAAACCTTAAAAACATTCCATTCTTAAAGTTTACATTTTAAGGGTGTGCTACAAGTCAAGTTATTGTTAGTGACCATTTTGGATACAAAAGTCGTGATTTGACATTCCAATTATTGTCTCTATACTATTTTTTTGGTATAGTATTTTTCAACACATAAAAGAAGACTCCAAGATTTTATATTGAAAATCAGGTATGCAAACGCTAATTTACACTAATCTGTAAAGAAATTAAAATGACAATGTTTGCTATTCATGTAGAATGATTTTTAAACGCACCATCATAAATATTTCATTAAATCAAGTACCGCAATTTGTACTCATGAATTATTTATTTATTGCTTCCTGCAGGTGAAAATGACTCTGAGATTTGGTTCAATCATCATTCATAAGCCAGACCCAAAGTCTGACGGAGACAGTAGCTACAGCAGCAGTGACGATGCGGAGGTGGCGGAAGTAGCAGAAACGGCAATTTTAAAGTACAATAATAAGAAGCACAGCTCTACTCGAAAGTCGAAACGGCAGAAAAGGACATTAACCAAAAATAGATTGGAAAGTCGGCGTTCCAGTTTAAGCTCTTGTGGGTCCAACGAGGTCTCTATTTTGCGAATTATGAATAGCGATAAATCTCCACCGTTTGTACGTTCACACTACTCCACCCAAGCTGAAGATAGACTTCAAGACAAAGATGTTCTCAGTGACCATAACAAGCATCGAAGAAGCTGTGCTAATTCTGCAGAGATGAATAGTGACGGTGAGCGATTGGGGTTTAGAGTGCTCACCTCTGGGCCAAGGACGACCGATAAAACCATTATTCGAAGGCGTGTCGCGGTAGTACCAGACATGACATCCAGCTTCACAACTCCTTTCGTTCCCATTATCGATGACGATGCGGCTATAAACGGAATTTCTAGACTCTTTAGGAATTTCAACTTTACAGAAAAATTGCGTCAGCAGAAAGCAAACCAGCAGCGTTTGGATGTTCACAAATTACCAAATCACATGAAAGAGCAATTAAAGCACATTTATGTGTATTAAGACTAAACTAACTTTCCAAGTCATTACATTTTTATCTTTACTATGTTAAAATATTTTTTATCTAACTTTCAACTAGTTAAACTTACCATTGTTAATTACTTGTACATATACCGATCGAAACTATTTTTTATACTCCTGAAATAAAGTACTATTTAAATCACAGTGGAATTCATGAGCATCATTTGCATGAAATTATTTTTTACCATTGTTTGTTTTACTAATGCTCTTAAATTCGTTCTAGCATTGACTTTACTATCGTTTTTATTTCATGTAATAAAATGTTTCATTTAAACACACGACTCATTCATTTTATATGCGAGATATTCATACGTTCATACAAAATTGCTAATAAAATGTTACAAAGGACGATTTAGCTTACACGAAAATCCATACTACACGCTTATGAAAATGATCATTTACATAGGTACACACTTAAATGTGTGGTTGTTTGAATTCCAGTACAGACAGACGTACAACATTGGATGAGATATTGGAATAATTGATTTAGATTTTATTTTAGATGCTAGAAGATGTGACTATTACATACAAGGTATACGTATAAAATTAGTAATGTTCTAAAATTGATTGATTTTAATTTTTCTTTTTCTTGGCTTGTTGTCCATGACCTAAGCTTTCTTGATGTTGAGCTATTAACTCTTGTTGAACCTCTTGAGGAGCTGGCGAGTATCGGGAATATTCCATTGCGAATTCGCCTTTGCCCTGCGTAAGAGATCTTAACTCTGATGAAAAACCAAACATGTTGTTGAGTGGAACTTCGGCTGCTACGACAAACCATCCTTCATTGTCATCTGTCCCAGTAATTAGTCCTTTTCTTCTGTTTAGCTGCCCCATTACAGAACCCTGGAACTCTGATGGTGCAGTAACTTCAACAGACATGACTGGTTCCAAAATTTGCCATGCCCCTTCCTCATAAGCTAAATTGTGTGAAATAAGGTAAAAATTAGTATTGTACACGTGTTACTGCCGCTATAAATGATAAGTAGTGAATCTTTTTACTTACTTTGCCTCATGGCACCCTGAGCGGCGAGAATAAAGGAAATTTCATTTGAGTCGACTATGTGGGATGCACCGTCAATTAGGCGAAACCTAACACCAGCAACTTTGTGTCCAGTAATCCAACCTTTCTCACATGCAAGCCTAAATCCCTTTTCAATATGCGGTACGAATTGTTTCGGGATATTTGTTCCAACAGTTTCGTCAGAAAACTGAACCCTTGTATTCTCTTGAGCTGCTAGAGGCTGTAGGGATTAATATAAACAAAAAGTTAAAAACCACGGATAGCTTTATAAGCAGAAATAATAATTGTTCAATAAGCAATAATACCTCCAGAACACCGACAACTCGTCCAAACTGTCCAGAACCACCACTCTGCTTTTTATGAAGGTAGTCAAATTGACAAGGGGCAACTATTGACTCACGGAACGAAACTTTGGGTTTACCCATTAAAACGGCACAATTGTACTCACGCTCCATTCTCTAAATTTTCGAATAAGAAAAGTAGAGACCAGACTATTAATTCAATTCTATATTAATATCTATTTATTACTCACATTTGCATCTGTTAACACTGACATCTACAGGATATGAAAACGGAAAACAATGGAGAATGAAACATAAACAGCAACACAATTCTCAGCAAGAAGCCACATATAAATGAGCCAGACTTCTTGCAGTTAACCTATTTGATAACATTTTGGAATTGTAAAAAGTGTTATAATAACCTTTCTAGTAGTACGCGTATTATATATTGCTTCTCCTTTTTTCAACATTCCTTGATAAACGCGGACGTAAGTTAATTGTCCAAATTTCCCAGCTTCTAATTTAAAAGCAAGGCCACAAAAAGGATTTTTACTCGACCTTTCTGGATCCAGTTGAATTTTTTGCTTTTCCTCCCTATGTCAATTAAAAAACGGACAATTTAAAAGGACTGAATTTTATCAAAGTAGTAAACAACTTACAAAATAAAATACATAGTACAGTTCAACATACTCAGTGCCCTTTACTTCGTCAATAAAAGCGTAGTTATTAATTTCGGATGGATTTGGTAGAAAGTCAATTACAGCATCCAATAGTGTTTGGACACCTTTATTTTTTAACGCAGAGCCCAAAAATACTGGTGTAAATTCTCGTTTAAGTGTAGCTCTGCGAACGGCGGCTGTATATACAAAATTAAATTAAATATCATTTACTTTACTTTGTATCTTGTAAAATCGTAGATTATTGCTGCTTTCCGTTAGTTCTGTAATTAATGATACCTTTCAATTCATCCACAGTAGGTTTTCGCTCCTCAAGGAAAATTTCACCGAGTTGTTCATCAACGTTGGAAACATGTTCAACAAGGCGCTGATGGTATTCTTCGGTTTGCTCTACCAAATCTTTAGGTACATCATCATATCTAATAGTCTCGCTGCAATAAAAAATACAATGATTTTGTTGTAGTTGTACATTTATCATTTACAAGAATCAGTCATTATCTCCAAATAAATTGTTTAAATACCCGAAATCCCCCTCGAAATAAATTGCTCGTTTTTCTATAACGTCTATGATACCGGAAAAGTCAGACTCTAAACCTATAGGAAGGTGCATCAGTGCAGCATTGTGTCCAAGTTTGGATTTTAATTGTCCTAAAACTCTAAAAGGGTTTGCAGCTAATCTATCCAATTTGTTTATAAATGCAACGCAAGGCACACCATAGCGTTTCATTTGTCTGTTAACCGTCATTGTTTGACTTTGTACACCTCCGACAGAGCACAGAACTAATACAGCGCCATCCAGAACTCGGAGAGCACGTTCTACTTCCACGGTGAAATCTACGTGACCTGTGACAAAAGCATAAAACAACACATTAATATACAATTAAAAGTAACCAGTAATTGCACATACAATTAGTAAGCAAGATCCTTACCAGGTGTATCAATAATGTTAATATTATAATCCTTCCAAACTGTATACGTCGCTGCTGACTGAATAGTGATTCCGCGTTGTCTTTCGAGCTCCATTGAGTCCATTGTAGCGCCTACATTATCCTTCCCTTTAACCTAAAAAATTCACACAATTAGCAAATTAATTATCCACATTTCCATCATTCATTTTAATATGTCAGGGTCAGTCATGAAGCCTTAAAGCTTACCTCGTGCATTTCACTGATCCTCCCTGTGTAATACAAAACTCGCTCAGTAACCGTCGTTTTTCCACTGTCGATATGCGCCGAAATCCCGATATTTCGGATTTTGGAAAGCTCATAATGCTGCGCTGGCGTTACAAATTTCGACGGAGTTGCATAAAGTCTCCGCAATTCCCAAAATGACTTTAACCTTTTCGCTGAAACTAAAGCTATCCTTGTAAAGCTTTGTGCTTTCATTGCCACTGGAATTACCATTTTGACTTAATTGGATAATTAAATGCGTCTCCACAAATCAGCAGTGCCGCAGCACTAGTCAAATATAACCCTATTTAACTAAATTAAATTAACACACTAGTTGTTTTACACAGAAAAGGTTAAAATGACATGTCACCGGAAGAACATTTTAGTAAGAAAGATAAACAGCACAGCTAAAGAAGTCTGCAATTAAATTTAAATGCTGGAAAACAGACGCCGTTATACATACAAAATATTTACAGTTTAACTAAGTACATTTAAATAGGTAGTTAAAGAAGAAGAAGCATCATGTGCTCTGAAACATGAAAGGAGTGTGTTTTGTGCATCTGGACATCTGGATAGCCGCTTGGCGCCGTTACTTGGGCTATTATGCAACACCCAAAAGCATTGTTCCAAACTCTTTGTTCACTTCTCCAGCCAGACTCCTAAGTTTACTTTCACATGCTTGCTTGCCTTAAAATTAAGTACTTAATTAAATCAGATAGTAGCAAAAATCATGATTGATGATTATGATTAGTCATAAAACATGCTAAAGTTTTAATGGTGGATTAGAAATTTGCTAGAAAGGTATGCAAAGAGGTTAAAAATGAAGTAAAGTCATATTCGCAATTTGTGAAAATTATGGTTTTAATTTTTATTGACGGATGACGGTCTCGTCTCAGCTCATATTATTTTTATGTGCAAAAGTTTAAGAAAGGTCGTTGAAAAATTTACAATTTATGCTGCTCTCTTATCAAAATACGAAGTTATTGCATTGTAATAAGTTGATTCTGCCGTTATTTTCTTTGGTTTAGCCGTCGCTTCTTCGATAATGTAATCAGGTAAACGCTGGATATTGACCACAACCGGATTCAGTCTAAAATATTGTCCTTTAAGACGAAATAATGTTAATTTATCGTAAAATGCACTACCTTTTGAAGTAGCAAACTTATTTACAGGAATAGCACCTGTGACTTTACAGCATAATTTATCTCTACTTCCTTTTCCATTATTATAGTCATTCTTATTAAGCTCATCGTCAAAATAATTGTTAAAGTTTGAGAAATCCGAAAATGTATTTTCTAAGTTGACACATTTTTCAATCTCAGGATGAATGGTTTGCAGGTTTGCAACTTTTTCTTTCCAATTTAACACAGTCTGGAAACTATTTTGTTCCTGAAGTAAATTTTCATATTGTTGGTCCAAATCGATTGTAGTGAAACCACCTTGAATGGCCTCTCCATTAGGTGTCAGTTTTATATTTCCCAGGGCTTCCTTTCCATGAGCTTTGGCATTTGCAATTATGTTTTGGTCATCTATCCATTTAATCTTTAGCAACTTTTTTATTTTCTCTGGTTCCAAAGGCTTATCCACCATAATTGATGGAACAATCCCGTCAATACGAAGTAATGGTTTGGGGACAACTTGGGGTAACATGGAATGCTTGAGGTAGAGCTCGCCAGCGAGATCAATTCTTGGATCTAATAAACCCTTCTGATAACTTTGATCATTGATAAGGCTTATGTCGATTGGGTTCACTGGTTTATGCTTCCGGAAAATTATTTTTATTCCAATTTCTTTTGGTGGTTTAATCTCATTTGGCGATTCATATGAGTATGAGTTTGGAGTGCTTTCACTTTGTGTGTCCTGCACTCGTCGCCGTTTAATATTGTCGTTAACTTCCGCGTTTGAAATGTTCGCAATCATTTGCTGGTAACTGCGCTTTCTCTGTGTGCGACGTAACGACACCGGGGTGTCCGTTATTGTACCGTTTGATCCAACGCGCAAAAAAGTTGGTCGCTTAACTCGTCGTGAACTTCTTCGGACACTTTGCTTTCTTTGATTCTCTTGAAGTTCAGTATTCTCAGTAGGTGTATTTAACTCTAGGTTGCTGTCATTAAGTAAAACCAGAGATGTGACATCCATTTCTGAGAATACATTATCGATCAGGGTTGATTCTTGGGGTAAGATTGTTCCATGTTTTGTAATTTGATGATTCTTTTGTTTGAATGATGATGGAGATTGGTCATTCGGAACTGCTTGATCCGAATCAGAAGTTTCTTGTGGTAAAACTTTAAAGAGCCATGAAAAATCATCGTTTTCATCGTCAATGTCCGGTAGACTAAAATTGTCACTGTTATCTTCAACCGTTTTCATACTATCTGCTGGATAAACTGATTCCATTTTGTCAGTTTGTTCTGCTGTACTGTAGTTGTCGTGTTCATCCGCTACAACAACCTGTGTGTCTTCTTCATCATTATAGAAAGACAGAGTTAGCGTTGATTGATCTAAAAATTAAAATAATGAGGACCTTTAGACAAACCCTAGTAATGCTTTTTGAGCTAATCATTTTTAATTGTTAATATATAATTCGTGTTTTTGGTTTATGCTCACCCATGCTGTTATTTTTAGGTTTAATATTTTGATTTGCACTTCGTTAACATAAATGGTTTACAGAGAAAGATTAACGATATTTTTAGAACAAATGTTTGACTATTATGTATTTAAAAACACTGAACATTTATCAATAAAAATAGTAAAATAATTTTAAAATACACTTCCGAGCTTCTCCTCAGTAGACCAATGTACATAACGGTCATTTATGTGTAGGTATGTCATACCATTTGTGTATGTAGAAAATTAACCGCTCGCAGTAAGCTTACCTGTTCGGATATGAATCTTTTTAAGAGTGTCAATGAAACAGAGCCGAACTAACCATGATTAACATAATATAAGTTGCCAAAAGATCTTCTCTTCGTCTACATATTTTCTTTGAGTACATGAACATTTTGCAAATCGGTTTCTGAAAAATGAATGGGAAGAGCCAGACGGACGTATTTACAGACAGTAAAGGCGAATCTTATAAGAAATAATTTCCAACGCATCTGCCATACTATTCATTGAAAAACAAATTTACTCAAATTTATTTGTAGACAAGAAACATTTTTACTTTTTCCAAATCACAAATTATTAACATTTTATATTTACTCCATAACTTAGAACAACTAATGCTTGGCTGGCATTATCTTGGGGGCAAAAGATGATAAGGGTCCCCCTTATCATTTTACATTGCCCCCAAGATAATGCTGACCCTAATGCTTCATTTCATTCATTAAAACATTCAATTCAAACACAGTTTTTATGTACAAATACAAAATATAATTTAATATAAATATGGATTGTGCACACGCATGCTTACTGATGACAAATCTTATATACAATTCCTACAATATGTCAAAATATGCATAGAAAAGGAAAATCACGGAGATCGTAGGTGTAACAAAATTTGGTTATCTTACATATATTATCATGGTATTCTTAAAAGTATCAACTTTTAGTGAGTTCCGTATTCCGTTCCTTCGTTGATAGTTAATGCCATCAACTTGATGGTGTATTGTATATAAACCTACGCAAAAGTTCAGTACAGTCTATTATAGATCCTCATACATATTTTTATATTCACAATAAAGCCTATTTCATGGAGATCAAAATCTATACAATCTAATAATATAATGCAAAGTAAATCATATATACATATAACAATACTGCTTTATTTGGCTGTTTATAGCCCTCTAAAATTGATCAAACTTCATCCTTCCCTTTTCCATGCATTCATGTTGGAGCAGAAAATCTACGCCTGTGAGTGATGACCGAGCAATACTCAAGTTGGGCCGAAAATAATATGCAATATTGAATATTTGGCAATATTCTCTAGAAAAATCACTCATGGAATGGCATCATCATCAGTCACTGCTGCTGTTTCTAATGAACATGCCGAGTCTTCCTTTTCGATGCAAAGTATGAAGTATAGAAAAAGTGAGCAAACAATAACAAGTATGACAAGTACATGATCAAAGCCAGCTTGATGTTATTAAGCCTCCGTGAACATGGTAGTCCTTGAGCTGCAAAGCAACAAAATGTCAGTACCAATTCACAGTTACGAAATTGTTCGAGGGTTACTATTTGGATATGAAATGAAAAAATAACACAATATTACACAATATACTTACACAATATGAAGAATCCGTAAATGTTGAATATGGCCCCACCTACCATTTGTAGAATTTGCAGTGACGTTATGATCATGGACACGCTTCTGGTCAGTTTGAATCCCATTGCCTGTTAAATAAAAATGATATTGAAAAGATGACTAAAACATTTACAAAATGAATGGTGAAAGCGGAAGTGCTGTTCTTGATAGAGAGGCATTTAGCATGAGTGACGGACTATCATCGATCACCAACACCAGATAAAGGGTACAGTGCGGTATGAATAGGTAAATCGTTTTACTTACCCTCAATCCATAGTAAGTATACATTATTGTATGGACAAAGTAATTCATCACAATGAACCTAGTAAAAAATATTGAATAGGTATAAAAGTCATATCCAAACATTTCTTTTAATTACATTAAATAAGGCATAATTCCCTAAACGGATACGACAGAGGTATAGGATTCAAGAATAGTATGAAAAAAATGGGGTATAAATGGAAAGGGGCTACATGAAACCACTAGTTTGTAGATTTAGCGTGAGGTTTCCTACTTATGATCAGGGTGAGCATTATTAGAATGCTTAATTTAATAATGGCATTATGCCTTTTTTAATTCCAATAACACTGTCATATACATAGCTATAATTAGCTTTGAATAAAACAAGAGACGACAGGCGATGACTTACCATCGATGGCAAGGATCGTTGTCTTCATAAGTGTACCAAGTGTAGAGCATCACAGTAGTATGGTGGTACCTGGAAATGAATATTTTGAAAAAAATACTCTGTAGAATGTCTTTATGAGAAGGTTAATACATGCTTAATTGTACACAAATGAGAGTTATATTTACCAGTGTAGGAACATGACTGGCTTCTTCCTGAGAACAAGAAATGCAGTGTCTCCGAGTTCCGCCACTTTGGACAATGTTCCAATGAACGACCAGTAGGCCGAGGCCACATTGTAATCATCTCTAGAACATAAGCATACATTCAAAAGTTTTTTTTTAAAGTACATTTTGAAACAAAATAGTTTTTAACTGGCCTAGCGTACGTTTTAATTAAAATGTAGTTTTCATTAACTCATAAAAACAAAAAAGTTTGACGTGCATGCATAATTTTTCTGCATTCTGTAGGATGATGGAGAAGTACATCCATCAACACAAATTTGCGCTGACAAAAAGTTACATAAAAACGTTGTTAAATGGACAGGCAACAAGACTCAGCTTCTGGGAAACTACCTATTCTATTGTTGAGTACTTGGAAGTATAAAGCTATCTTCATGTCTTGTGCATTCTGAGCATGATGAAATTTATTCCACTCGCTTTCTCCTGTCTCCTTTTCATGCATGAGCAATACATTACATGAAAGTGAAGTTGAGAGGGTGAAGCGATGCCACCACTACAACACGTTTGGTAAACAGTAACTATGCACAAGGGTTTCGTGGCTTAATAAATAAACAGAACCCATTTACATTCACTTAGACTTTGCCGAATTTATGTGTGTATATGTGTACTAAGTACATAAGTAGTATTTGATCGGATGCTTAGACCTTGTTGGTAGATAAGTTACAAGGTACTACAAATATTAAGTCCAACTGATCTGCCTACATACTCACATCTTTGTGTTCCGTGCGGATATGCGTTTGGAGAAGTGATTTGTATGAAAAATCTTTTGTTAAATTGGACGTGAAGAGTATCAAAGTTGAGTACTGCGGGCCTAGCATAATATTTTCATATAATTTTGCTTCGTCTTTTGCAAAGCTTTTAAAGTGACAAGGAAGAAAAGGGAGCAAAAAGCATGTAGGAGAAATGTAATAAGAAAAAAATCATATAACAGACCGACTGCATGAAATGCGGTAAAATCCATTGGGTCGATGAAGTAAATGCACCACTTCAGGAATTGAGCGTAAAAACCCCACTAGTGAAAATACCGCAAGCAAGAGATTCCAGATTTTCAACGAATTTTCAAGCTTATAAGGTTGTCTTTCCTTCATCCACTTTTGACCCAGGAAAATTCCCATAATGTACAAAAAGGAAATATGTACAGCAATTTTCCAGTTGCGGCCCATCCAAAGTCTCCAATCATTGTACGGAAAGTCCTTTTCGAATTCCAATATATCTAAGTAGGAAGGACTTGACACGGGATCCGGAAAATCATCAATATCTTTCGGCATCATTCCTGACATGGGATCTTGGTTACTTATGTTTTCAAGAAATATTTCAGTTGCTTCCTTTTCCATAGTGGTTTGATGGGAAATTGATTCCAACTTTCTAACACACAACTGGATTTACTCAATTTGTCTCTTGTTTACTGCAATGATTTCAGCTGCTGCTGCGACAAAGTGCTGTACGTGAAATAGCCTTCGTTTCTGTGTACCTAGCTTGCTCCTTTCACCGAACAAGAAACTCGCTGTCTTGTTGCTTCACTGAAAATGTTGCTCTGCAGTCCAATGCTGTATTTTACTATATCACTTTGTAACAATACAATGTTATATCGGTTTGTAGGTCACGGTCTCAACTCTTACGAGTTTTCACATTATTTATAATCAGCTTATGTACAACTATGAACTCAAATGAAGGGAATAGGACTGCGCCATTGTCGCCGCTAAACCATGTAAAGGTCGGTATTGTCACATGCAGTGTAAGCTATAGGTAATGTACAAGGAACAACAAAACTTGTGAAGTGTTAGTTTTACTTTGTTAAGAGTTTCTTCAGTCTGAGTGAAATTGTAATTCTTTCTCCGTGCTTCTCTCTGGCAGTCCGATGGAATACTGAACTAAGCCAGCATCTATTAGCGAAGCTAAATGTATGTACCCGCGTACTTAAACTCGGTAAGCAGAAAAGTAACACAAAAGTATCGCAAAAAGCTGGAGAACGAACGGTTGTGAGGTGGTAGCGTGTCGCCATCCATTTCCAGGCGAAAGCGACGGTGCTATGCCCACACACTATTTCATACCTATATGCGGAACGAATTGTGAGACTGAAAGTTTCATTACGTTCATCAATGCATAAACTTGTGGGGAAATGCAAGACGATATTATATCACCAGAAGGGGAATGATAATTCACATGATAGAAAAGTATTGAATGATATCATGCTTTAAAAGTCTTGGATTTAGAATTGAACCTTGTAGTCTATAAATAATTTGCTTTCCATTAAACTGAACTTCATTCCAGTGGAAGTAATATCATTTTGTGGAAAAATATTCTTACGATATAGTTTATGGAAATCGCTAATGATCTTGTACACCAGATAGTATACCATTTTCCCCATGCGAGAAAGCATTTCTGCGAATCTTCCTAACAAGGAACAACAAGATGGATTATATGGAAATAATATGGGAAAGGTGATAGTGATAACGGCAATGGGAATATGTATGGCTGTATAAAAAAGTACTTCTTGATTTCATAATATTTTCCTTATGGGGAAAATTTTTTTGTGCTTCTGACTTTCGCCTTAATGGCAAAATGAAAGTTGAATACTAAACTAACAAACACCGGGTTTATGGCGGCTAGATAATGATTCATTTCAGCCATTCCGATTGATTTTCATTGCTTAGTTGGAGCCTTCTCCAGACATAAATAGTTCTGTGTAAATGACGAGGGAGGGAAAAATGTTTATAATTTATACAAAGTAGAGTACTATAGTACTACAGCAGATAATTTTTTCATAAACATTGTTGATTGGCATTTTTGAAGTATCCATATTATTATTATCAAAGAGAAAATCAAATATGTATCACATGCTGTGCTACACACAATGTTACCAATGTATGTACGAACAAAAAGTTTGATTACAAAATCAAACATGAAACTATTTCCGGAATATTTGCAACTATTGCGTTTTATTACTTTGGTTCTCTACATAAGTTGCTCA
>JAHZMV010001137.1:0-14299 GCA_027743765.1 Coecobrya sp. COE2 | reverse complement strand
TCTTTTTTTTGTTAGAAATACTAGTTTATTTCTGTGATTATAAGTAAAAGTAAAGCTTGTTTTACAACTAAATTCTATTTTTGGTTTCTTTCTTTTTTGCGTTTTTTTGTTAGAAAGTCGAGCAGGAGGGATATAAGAACAAGACCCTCAACTGCTGCTGCTTTTCATTTTTCTCCTCTGTGTATTCATTATTGCACTGGTACCTTGTGCGTGTAGCAGATGAGGTTACGTAAATATCAGCTTATAAAATTCTATTTTAAACACTGCACAGTTTATCATGTTGAGAAAATGTTTCAGAAAAAAATAATAATGAATTTGATTCCTTGAATGGAACAACCACCCACAGTTTTTTCCCTTCTTCTTTAAAAGTTTCCTTCAAAAACATCACCTACGTTTTGCTGTACACAGCATGTTGGCAAAAGCGTAGAAATCGAAAGAATAAACAGGATTGAACAAAAAATAATTCTCCAATTTTCTTTTTTTATGCTTTTCCCACAAAGCTATTCTGAAATGTTATGATGTAGTGTGTATATTGTACTGAGAAGAAATTTACACAATGGATATTTTTTTCTCGAGGACTGTTCCAGCTTTGTTTGCCGGTAACGACTTATCCGTTTGTTTTCCCGTCTCACCCACCAATATTTTTGTTATGCGTGGGGGCAATAAAGTATAGCTTGTCAGGTGAAGGATTGGTGGTGTTCATATAGAAGAAAAATGTAGATATTTATTGCGATTATAATAAGTATGTATAATGGTTATACCGAAGAAAGCAACGGAAGTACTGTCATTTACTGCTTCTATTTTACTCGTAGATACGAGATAACGATTAGTAGGAGTGGTGTATAATAATATCTCACCTCAAGATCTGCAAATACACTCTTCATACAAAGAACTTTGCACAAAAATATGGAAAGAAAATAGTCACACTTTTTGGTTCATGTGTTAATAATACATGTATATGCTTGAGCTGCTTTTGTATCCTATTTATCGATACAATAGTTTACTGTTTCTGTCACTTTGCACGCATTGATAAGGATGATGTATGTGAATGAATTATTTGGTTGACGTGTGTGTAGGAGGAAGAGTTTTTTTGTTCATTTGTATGTTTGTATTTATTTATTTTTTGTAATATCCGAACTGGTCTAGTGGAAGGGGCGGATAAAGAGAGCTGCGGTGAATAGTAGTATTTTGGAATGGATGGATGTCTGATGCACTCACTGATGCATGTGCACAACACACTTGATTTGAAACTTGAGGGTTGATGATGATGTTAGGTGATGGTGATATAAACTTGAGCTGTGGTGAATAGTAGTATTTTGGAATGGATGGATGTCTGATGCACTCACTGATGCATGTGCACAACACACTTGATTTGAAACTTGAGGGTTGATGATGATGTTAGGTGATGGTTATATAAACTTATATATATTCTCCCTCTTTTTTACACACTCAACTGGTTCCAATACTCGAAATAATGTGAATGTTATAGTATTTCAGTTTTCAGATAATGCCTGTAGTAATAGTAGTAGTAGCGGTAGCATAATATTATTTTCTCTCCAGTATCCTCTGTCAAATCTCTAAAATAGCTGTCACTTGCACACAAACTATACGATGATGGCAAGGAAGAAAAAATTTCACTTGGCGTGACGTGTGCTTCTTGTTAGAATATAACTTGCGGAAAAAAGATTTGCGTGTATTTGTACGACAAATCAGCAGTAGTAGCTGATACAGTTGTAATAGTAAAGCGCAACCATGTTTTTTATATTCATTTACTTTCTTTTTCTCGAGTGCAAAAACTAGTTTTGAAGCTGGTGTCGTGTACTTTATCTGTAATAACCTGAGGGAAAGTTTCTTCTGTGCGTTTTCTCCTTGTTGGTTGAGTTGGAGAAAAAAGTTGGTTGTTATTATGGTAGGTTCGTGCAAGGAGCACGTCCAACGTCGTCGACACAACAAAACAGCCCTTAGGACATATTATTCAACGACGTTTCCAGTTGCCAACTCTCGTCGTGTTATAGATGGCCGCGTGCTTCTTCCGTTTTTTCTTCTTATCACATGCTTTTTTCTTCAACTTGATGCTGCTGTTGTTGGCGATGATGACGATGAATGATGAACTTTGTCTCAACAGAAAATTCTCCTTTTTTCCTCGGGAAAATTGGGAGAGATATTTTTTTCTCCTCTCTTGTCTGCTTGACTATGTGTTGTGTGAATATATATAATGTATTCAGATAATAAGATGCAAATTCAGGTGTACCATGTTATCCCTGCTTTTTGCATCAAAAGACTCACTCACTACTGACTTGGTTGAGAAAGTGAGCTAGTTTTGAGAGAAGGAAAGAAGGAGAGACAGAGAAGAAAATCAATTTTCTCCCTTTTCCTTAAACACACACACAAAAGTACTCACTCAGCAACACACATGGATATTATTATAAATGTGCAAAGAGAAAGAGAGCACTACGGCCACTGCTCGAATCGTGTACTCACACATACGTCGATTCACATTCAGTGCAGATGGAGAACTAAAGTGGTGGCTAGAGTGGGAGCAGTCTAGATATACCTCTGCTACTGCTGGAGGTGGTGCTGCTTTTAGGGAAAATGAAGCTTTCTCCTTGCCTTTCTCTCAACAGCTCTGCTGTATGTGCGGGGAAAGCAGATGAGGGAGAGAGAGAGACTTGCAGAGAATAGACTTCTAGTAACTTTCTCCTTTTCTCTTCATTTTATTTGCGGAGGGAGTCGCAGTCAGAATGCAATAGCGTTAGGAACAACCTTTCTTTCGCTTGTTTCCTGGTTTGCTGTTTGCTTCCTCTTCTCGTCGCGTCTTCTCTCTTTATTTTTACGATGATAATATCGCCAAAGATTACTATTATTATTATTATTGAACAAGTAGAAGAATAAGAAGGATGGAGAAAGGTAAAAAAGTGGAGAGATGATATAACTGAACAGATCAGCTAGAGAAGACGAACTCGACGAGAAATGATGACGATGATGATGATACAGGGAAAGAATTGGAAATAAAAAGAGACGAAAAAAAAGTTGGAGACAACAATTCAATTCAAAAGAAGGATTTCACCTGGCTTTCTGGTTGACGTCCCCACTACCAAATTGTACTACGTGCACTGCTTCCCTATTCATTCTTCGTCTTTCCACAGAGAAGAGACAGGGAGGCACAAGGACGTAGGAGGAGAGTTGAGCAAGTAAAGTAGTGAGAGTAGTCAGCAGCACTGCTGAATACACACACAAAAGAAGGAATCATTGACAGGACGGGAATTGGTAAAAAAGATTTCAATCATCCATCCACCGAACTCCTATGTGCTACTACACTAGTTTGCTGCGAACAAGTAGCAAAAAAAAGATCCCCAAGAGTTATAACGACCTATATATTTTTCACTGATGATGTCGACGATGATGATATCAACCTTCACTTGTAACTGCCACCCGAGTATTATTATTATAATAATAAAGTAGTATAACCGTATAGCACACTTTCCCACCAACTTTTATGCATGTAGCCATTCCCTAGTAAAATACATATGTATCTATATAAAGTAGAAGAAAAGTCTAAATTCTTTTTTTATTTTGTTCAGAAAAAAAATCTTGTCAAATATTTGCTTCGTTTCTGATTCCAAACGAGTAAAAAGTCTCAAGAATTTTCCCTGTTAGTATTCTACCGTCAGAGAGAAGAGGCATGAAGGCAGGACGCACGTGCAACGTGTGTGCATATCAATCTGCACATAGGCAATCTCTAGTCAATCTTGTTCGCTTAATACTTCATCCTGGTGTGGTATGAATGCACAGTATTTTTTCATTGTATTTACTTTAGGGTGACACCAACCACTATACATTCTCAATATTCTCTTATTGTGCTCTCATCCCACGAGAGACAGAGAAAAGGAAGGTACAGATTTTTTGCTGATGCTCTGCTGCTTCTTCGTCTTCTTTCTTTCTTTTCTCGGTATGGTAAAAGTTGTAAATGTCAATCTTGTCGTATTTTTATTATTTTATGTAGTTTATTCTTCCCGTGAAGCGTCCTGGAGGATCTTTTTGTAATAAAAAATGAAAAGAAGAGAGAGAGAGAAGAACAAGAAGGATGTTGTTGTTCCTTGGTGTCAACTTGCAGTAGTAGAGTCAGAGAGAAGAAAGTAGTAAAGTACATATAAGCTTTGGGGAGGATGATGGGCAAGAGAGAAGATCCAGATGAACAAGTTATATATGTCCTTAACGTCTGTGTCTCGGGTCTCATCTGTGAACAGATAAAAAAATAAATTGGTTATTCGTTTTTTAATAAAATGCTAATATATGGAACCAGGAGAAGGTTACTTGCTCACTATTTGAGCGCTTGGCAAACTAATAATAATATCGAGTGAGTGACATACATCCGGTTTATATAGAAAACGGAAAACACATACAAGTGGTATATAAACATATGGCCGTCTTTTTTTATATATTTGTCACCCCTGGCGTTCGAGACGTATTTCTACTTTATCGGATTTTTTTATTTCCTTCGTTTTTGTTGTTGGACTGCTGCTTGGATTTTTTTTTGTATTTTATTTTGTTAGCAGAAGTTGGCCTTGTGAAATGGAAAAGTCCTCCACTTCTACTAAACTTAGGTTTGATGATGATGCACGGTTGTGTGCGTCCCTGTCTCTTTTCACAGCAGAAAATATACACGCATACATTCATATTTTCCTTTTTTATTGCTTGCAAATGGGAAGGATAAACTTGTGCCGTTGTGAACTGCGAAAAAATGTGGGTTGATGTCTTTTCTCTCTCTGGAAAGTGTATATTTTACTACAACTTTTGGTGAGAGATAATACTGCAACTGTCTGGATTTTCATTTCTTCTCTAAATAGATTCAATTAAAATAATTTACTTTAATCTTAAACAAATTACTACTACACGCACGTAAATTATGGAAATGTACGCATTTCTCTCTTCCTCGTTAGCACACTTTTCTTCATGCCACCAGAGAAAAGTGTGTGGATGGAAGAACATGCCACGCGTAAAGTCATTCAGGCAAGTAGTGTGGGGAGTATGCTTCGTCGAGAAAGAAAAACTCAGCTCATTAATATTTCATTGACGCGTTTTTTCTCTCTATCTTCACACCAGTGTGAAAAGCACAAGTTAAAAAAGTATACGGAAGGGCAAGCCAGCCGGGCTTGGTTTTTTTTCTTTTTTAAAGCAAACTGGAATGAATAAAGTATTAACCTATACGATATTTTTTTCTCGTGATGATGATGTCAGTATTAACAAGTTGCATTCACACCACCGCTTTATTACACCAAAAAGCCCGTATACATTAACATTATACTTATCGTCATCATTCAACATGATCGTGAGCTTGTGGCAGCAGCAGTGGTGATGTGGATGTGATGATGATGTTGAGAATGTTGTGTGCGTGGTTGGTCATGTCGGACGGAGAGAGCAATGTTAGTAGTGATGATGATGATGGTACTAGTGTGCTGGGACTATGTGGAAATGATTCGGTCGGTGTGAAGTGAGTAGAATAAAAGCTTATGAAAATTTCAGCAACTTTTTCCCCCTTTTCAACTTCTTCCAGTCAGCAACTCTTGATTTCTTTTAACGCCTCGCTGCCCTTCTCCTTTTCTTCCTCTTGTGTAACACTTGCTCACTCTCCCGTTCTCACCCACTTCTTCCAACGTACGTCTTCAAGAAGGTAGGTGTGTGTATGTGTGTGTGTGTTTTGACAGAATAGTTATAAAAAAGGGGGCCATTCACACTTTATGAAGGAAAATGAACTCGTAATGTACAAATATACAAGTAAAACTTTCACTTTTGGAGTACTCATGAATTCGGAAAGATAGAAAGAGATTTTTTATAACGTGAGTGACAGTTTAAATGAACGTTACCGGAGATGGATGGAAAGTCATGAAAGCCGGGAGAAGAATTATTGCATATGAATGTGCTAAGGGAATGTGAGCGCAGAGCTTGTGAATCGGATTAGATGGATGGGATAATCAACATGATGATGATCATGATCATCATCACCACTACCATAGCCCTCTCGTCAACTTACTCATTTTCTCTCTTTCAGATTTAATAACATTGCCGTCACTCAATTGTGAGCTGTGAACACCACCGCAAATCTTTCTTTTCCCTCCATATGCATTTAAATGAGTTGTTGTTGTCGACTTTATGAAATGAGTCTGACTGAGCAAACACACTCACGCAGGAAGGCAGACATTGAGAACAAAAAACGCTTAATATATGGGCATTCAATAAAAAATGGCATTTCTGGGGCGACATCATCATCATCAGTCTACAACAGTGAAGCCGTAGTATAATGCATTGAATGCCAAATGCCAATGAACCACTGCTCCTGTGGGGTTTACCCTTCCATTTTTTGGTCCGTCTGAGTCTGAAAAGGTTAAGCGATTTAACTTGTCATTCTGATATTGGTTACTACTGCTTGCTGCTTTTGTACTACTTTTTGGGCGAAGTCGGTGGTCTTCCATTCCTTTGTGTAATCAGATCAATTCCCTTGCTACAACATACATAACAAGTGACTGTGGGGATACCATACGTCATCATGAAACGGAACCGTAATGTCTACACGGGATTTACTAATGTTGTTGTTCTTCCATGAAAATGAGTAAATACCCAAAAGACCTTATAAACCGAACCTGGCAAAAAATGACTTTTTACCTTTTTCTCTGTTCAAAAAAGTAACATGGTAAATCTAAGGGTATGAAAGTAATCAGACTGTGTAACGAGAAAAAGTCAAGCCATTTTCCATTTCTTTCCACCCACACCCCACCTTTCTCAGGTTTTGTCATCATTCCACTCCCACTCCAACAAGCACAAACACGCCACCCATCTCAATGAGTTGTATTTAAAAGGGAAAACATCTTCAAGGAGAAAAACATAAAAATAAATTAGGGAAAGGAGAGGAATGATGATTTATAGGTGTGGGCACTTGAATACAGAGAAAAAAATAAAAGATTTAGATCTTTTCCTCTCTCCATTTCCATTTCTAACTCAAGTACGCGTGTAAGGAGAAGAAGAAGGCAGTAATGCGCACCTGCCCATCAGTCTGTAAAAAAGTCCTTTTGCCCAAAATTCTCTTCAGCTCCAGCAATGACTTTTTTCTTCAATTCTGTAGAAGAAGAAGAAGCAATGCAATGGTTTAAAAATAGAAAAAGAATGGAAAATGTCAACTTTGAGCTCCATGGTTCAACTCGCCCATCTTTTTGCAAACAAGTAGAGAAAACGAAGAATCGGCTCGTGCATACAAATTGGCATAAAAATAAAACTATTTTCTTTCTCGAAGCTGGACCAGCAATATGTTACGTAGAAAAGAGAGGTAATCTATTTATGTGGTTGCAGTAACAAGATTGAATTCCCTTCTCTCAATATATAATACTTAATATATAGCCTAAAATATGTATCAAGGTTCCTTTATAAAACTTGGCTCAGGACATTTGGACCGTTTTCCAAGTAGGTATAATTGATCCACCCGATTTTTTTAGGTATGTATTAAAAAGTCATACGTTTCGTAAGAACACAATATGTATGTAATATATGTAATACGTGCACATGTAGAAGATGCGGATAGAAAGAAGGGCGCATCTGGAACAAAGGAATAACATTTTTTCCCTCTATACTCCTCCTATTCTTCATTGCTTTCCGGTGCAATTCAATTTCAGAAGAATGGATTATTTTTTAAAAGGAAAAATCTGAAAAATAGCCTTCCTATCTGTGTGTGTTCACGTGTGTGTGTATGTGTGTGATGTGATCATATCTACAGGACCAAAGATGATTATGATGTATGGCTGGTTGTCGCTCGCTGCCGCATGACAAGAGAGAAAGAGAAAAAAGAAGAAAAGAAAGTAAAACGTGCGTGGCCATGTAATATAACGGCTGGATATATAATATCTGAATGTGTGTGTCGCAAAAAAACAGGCAGGTAGGACGGATTTTTGTCCTTTTTTCGTTTTTCGGATTACTACTCAAGTATTTATGATGAAATATTGGGCTGAAGAATGAGCCCCTGTACCAATGGGAAAACGTGGCGTTCCAGGAATTGCAATAAATTCTTCCTACCTCCCTCTCGTTATGAAGGCTCATTCTAGATTTTTTCTCGGTACAGATGGATTACTGTTAGTAACGTTGTCACAAATGTGCGTACCAGCATAGAAAAACTACATGTATATACATATAATATGCACTATGTAATAACATCATGTTACATATCCGGTTTACGAAATAGTTAATGCATTACATAAGAAAGATTCATGCCAAAAAATTACCGGGAAATAACAAAATAAATCAAAATGGATTTGGATTTTCTTTTCCTCGACCTCATACAGAAATATATATTATTTGCGAATATGAGTAAAAATATCGAACGATTGGAACATTACACTCTTCTACATAAATTTTAGAGCTCTATATCCCGTTTTAAAAGGGAAAGGTATTATTTTCAACGTAAACATAAAGATTTTCTGCTAAAGTATGAGTAAACACAAGCATGCTTCTGAAACTAAAAAAGAATAAGCCAAACCACTGCATTGCAACAGTGATCGTTTGTGAATGTCCATGCAAAAATCTTTTTTCAAGCATACCTACTTATTTTTTGTGAGTAGTCGAACGAATGCTTGCTGTATATTATGTAAGGGTAGCAGAGAAGCAGTTTCTATTGCAGTCATAGTATCACAACACAACAATGGAAGGATGGCAAGGGATAGAAAAAGGGAAAGAATAGAAGAGAGAGCATATTGTAGAAAGCTGAGTGAGAGAGAGAAAGAGCTCTAGCTCTGTGTGTACTACAACAGACAGTGAGAGAGGGAAAGAAAAACGAGGGCAACCGGGAGAATAGCCGAGAGAGAAGAGAGGAAAGTAAAAAAGAGTAACTTTTAGTCTGTTGTGCTAGCAAGCAAGCAAGACTATCACTAAAGTATACATTCACTTTCATATATATACACACACGCACACATACACACACAAAACCAGCAGGAGCAGAAGAAGAGCATCTGAAAAGAGTTTTGTGTAGTGATGTGAGTGAAGTGATATCACTTGGATGGAGAATAAGAAGAAAAAAGTACACCACTCTATACATACCATGCTGTAACACACATTCCACTTAACATTTAGATATGAGAGAAGACTATTCTTACTAGAAACTGGTAGTACAGAACCACCAAAGTAAATTGTAAATTCTTTTATATTTTCTCATCTTTCCGTACTCCCACACTTGCAGATTCATATCCACATAAAAATGTATAAAAGATAGCAGCGGTATGGTTGTGTGTAGAAGAAGAGAAAAAAACTTGAACTGGTGAGAGATGAGAGGATATTTTTTTCTCTGTATTCTTCGTCTTCTCCTCCTTCTCGTCTGCTGGTCTACTTTTGACAGTCGTTCACTCTTGTCCAAACTAACAACCAAGCCATATAATGTTGTCGGTTGGTTGGAGTGGCCAAGAAGATGGATAAGATAGGTAGAAGATTGAATAGCAAAGCAGCAGATCGAATATCGAGTGGTGATGTTCGTGCTGACGATGACGGAGATGACCAGAAAAGAAAAGAGGATTACACAAAAGTATGTAAATAATATGTGGTCAAACTCATACTAAAGTTATTCACAAATAGTATAAAAAACTATTTTCTGTGTGCTACTCTTGACGTCACTTGAGAAAGAGTTATGGAACGCAAAATTGAATAACTATAACTTATAGCTTAGCAAATACCTGAGTGCCGTCTAAAAACATGGAAATTGTAGACGTTATACCGGCTTTAATCATCAATTTTCTCTTTTTCTTTCTTATTCCCAGACGCATTTGTTTATCGTCCATTATATTTGCATCGCAGTCCCAACATTCATTTTATACATCTCTATAAACAGATACTAAACTGTTTTTGGTACACACATCCTCCATCCACAGAAATCCGTTCTTTTTTTATCCCGAGTTCCTCCCAAACCCATCCCCTTTCCTTCCTTCTAATGGCTTTAAGTGGTATCGATAACTGTCAAAAATGCCGATACTCTCTTTCTCTCTTTTCTCCTTTGCTAAAATAGCTTGTTCTTCTTTTTCTCAAGATAATCTATTATTTTTGTAGTGTACACTCTATCGCTTTCTGCAATTCATTCATATCTGTCCATCCATCTATTTCTTTTTTATAGGTTTTCCCTCCCAAATACGATCCAATGATCCAATATGCTTGGCACATATGTGTATTATTTGGTAAAATATTTAGATGACCTCTTTCGTTTTTATACCAATATCCACATTATACTTGAATCGAATACATTATCTTGATAGAGCACGTAGAAAAAAGACAGTAAAATATTGGAACGAGAGAGAGATTCTATATTTTTTGTAGCTTCCGTTTCTCGTAAAAAATTCAGCAGAGGATGTTCCAGATTTCTTGTTTTTTACCTACTATCCGTAATACATAATTCCAGATTTCGTTTAAAATGCATCAACCGCTTATCTAGTGCCAGGATATTGGGATATGGTTTCAACTTTTGCTTGCTGGTACAGCACGCATGTTTTTCATTGCTGTCAGCTGCCAGATTTACAACAACTTTAACCGTTATCATCATCATCATCCCACCATTAACCGTATTACTTGAAATAATAATAATAATACTTATTGTTAGTTTCTTGCTGATGCTGCTGGTGTGCTGGTTATAAAGCTCGTTTTTATCTGAGAACCACTCCAAAAAGGGCTAAAAATAAACTTTTTTATTTTACATTGGAAATGGCAAGGCCACTAACAACAAGATAAAAGCGGAGGTTGCTGGCGGCAGGGTTCATATATGAAACTTAGGTAGAAAGACACTGGATATCTTATTGGACCAAAAGAGATACCAGTGTAGTTGGGTTACACAGCAGCAGCATGCGAGCAGCAGGAAATGACAAGTCATGATGACATCCCATTCAATTCTCCAGCTGGCCATGGTCAAGCAATTTCATGATGAACCTGTTTTGGCACCAGAGAAAGTATACCTATCTTTAACATAACCAAGTGGTAATGTATATACCTAAACACTTTTATACTCTGCATTGTCACATGTCCTATCTTTCTATCTGTCTGCAAAAACAAAATGTACGTCCTTCCAATCCACTTATAGATGTGTGTAGGTACATATGCTAGTAGTAATAAATAGCCGAGATTTCCACTCACATCCGGCCTTTTTGGTATTTGGCATCATCGCTCTTGACTCTTCGATTCTATTTCCTCTCTATCTATATTTCTCTCTGCTCCCTCTGCACTCTGCACGATTCGTCCTCGTCGTAGTAAATTCAACCTGCTGCCGTAAAAGTAGCCCGGGAGCCAAAAACTCAAATGTGTCTGCACTGAAGAAAGTACCACCACAAGAAATACATATGCACACTACGGGCCAAAAATAGATTTTTTGGGAGTAGTCCAGCTTGGACCGTGTCCTAATTTTAGTTAAAACAACAAAAGGTTTATAGAGCTATCCAGTCAACTGTAAGATATGACCAGATTACCAGTGGACGGCCCCTTTACTTTTGATCTATATTTGCACGGATCTCAGAACGTGGCAACCCTTTTTCCTTTTTTTCTCTTTCTTTCTTCTCGTTATAACCCCAGGACATTACGGAACAGCTCCATATTCATTCATTCTCTCTCTCATGGAGAAAGCGTGAGTGGTGAGTGGAGGCAAATGCAAGAAAAAAATAAATGGAGAAAGTGCTCTCTTCTCTCATTCCTATCCCTTCTCGCCCTATACACAAATTTCGGGAAGTTTAGGAGAAAGTAAGAAAATGGTGCAAAAACTAGGAATTTTTTGCTCTCATCTCTTTCAAGAATGTATATTTTTTGCTTCATTTTCACTAGTTGTCTACGTTCTCTTCTCTTCATTCTATTTGGGGCGATCTCCCTCTGTGAATATGTATTACAATGACATATTCCCCATAAAAAGTGGCACTATCCTAAATTCCAACAGAAGAGAAACCACTGCAAAAACCAAATACTCGTATATATAGTCCATGGAAGATATTTTTAGCTGAAAATACAGAGCAGAGAAAAAAGTAAAACTGGTTTCATCAGTGTGTGCAAATTCTCGAACATAACAAGGATAACAAGAGAGATGTGAAGTGAGGCGAGGAAAACCACAAAAAATAGATAAAATCCTATGCACTGCTACCTACAGCTTTTTCCATCCATGCTATTTAAATGTTGGCTATATATAGTAGTAGTAGGGCGGTAATAATAGCCGTCATTGTTATTGTTCTTTAAGTGTTACGCGCCGTCCTGACCGTTTATTCTTTCTTAAAAACAGTGAAGAAGAAGAGCAAGCTATATACGATCACGACCAAAACTATTTTCATGAGTATTGCGTGCATTTTCCTGACTATTTCTCCTTCGTTTCCCCCTGTCTGACTTGTTATTTCTCTCCGGAGACAACCTACAAAAAGAGAAAAGCTATACAGGTTTAGTGAAAGCAGTACAACTACAACTGGTTGTACTTTCTTCATTTTTTTCTTTGCCAACCTTATACCTATAGAAAAGCTTTTATATTGCAATCATGGATAGGAATGAAGAACCCTTTTTTTGTTTTACTTTTCTCTTAAAATGCGTAAAACGCTCATGTCCTTTCTCTTTCTTTCTTTTGATGTTTTAACTTTTTTCTGCAAGGGATCTTGCCTCTGGAAGGACACGACTAGAGATGAACATGCCATGAGAAAGACGACGACAAACGATATGATGATGATGATGATGACGATACTGTAGTAGTGCAGTAGGGCAAAAAGAAAGAAAGAAAGAAAAGTGATTACGTTTTCCTTCTCTTTTCTCTTAGTGTTCAAGTATGTGAGAGTAAAAAAAGAGTGCTTTACTTACCATATTACTTGTGCAATTATAAATTATAAAAGAACTAAATACATAATGATATCCTGTCGTTTTTATGGCTTCGTTTTCACTACTCCTTACTTATATTTTAGCGAAGAAAAAAGATAAAGAAAGTAGTTTCCTGTTCTTTTTGGTTTCTCGGCTACAATACTGGAGAGTTGTAATCCTGTGTAGCAGTTGTAGTGGCAGTTGAATAGAAAGAGAAAAAGTTTTTCTTTTAAAAATTTCTGTTTGAAAGGGTGAAAGGATAAAAGAAGAGTTAATAGAAGAAACAATAAAAACGAGAGCATGTGGAAAAGCAGAAAAGGATTTAAAATGTAGAGAGGGAGAGAAGGCAAGTGGAACGGAATAATTGATCCGTTTTAATTTCTTAAAACAATGAAGAAATGCATAGTTTTATTTAGATTTTCTTATTAGAATTGTTTTTCTCACAAGGAAATCTCTCAATGTGGCATGTTACATTCAATCCCATATAAAATCTAATTTAAGTGGTCGACGTGGTCGATCAAGGTAGCAAAAGTTTTATTCAATTACTCGATCAATTGCATTCAAATTTCCGTGAAGACTTTTTAAAAGTATCAATACTAAATTAGGTTTAAAACATGTTAGATTAAATTGTTAGAGCATTTTTGTGAAAGTAAATAATTTTGTAGAAGGTAATGAAATTATATCAACAGAACCTGTTCCAGAATGCACAAACAAGATTATAGGGTTACACGCTCTAATTATTTTGTTTTTCGAAATGCTTGGTTGCACTGGTACCTGCAGAGATTACTTTGTTACACTTTGTTGCAAAAGTATTTCGCTCTTTGTCAGACTCAGAAAATAGAATGAACATGTGAGCAATCCATAGTTTTTTTATGTTGAGAGCAGCGATTTTCTTCTCAAGCGTTCCTCTACCCTTCCATGCGTGATCCTTATTTTCCCAGTACCCAGAATACATACAAAAACAAAGTGATGTCTACGTTGCTGCTATACTGGCTTTAATGCATACGGTTTTTTTCTTTCAGTTTCTTCTCCATAGCGATTTGCGAATCTATACAAAGTAATAAGAAACTTTTTGCGCATTCTGTTAACTGGTGGAATTGACTAATTCCAATTTCATTTGGAAGTCTGCAGACATCTTTGTGTGAATACTATCAGAGCGTCCAGTTTAATCCATCGATCTTTCTGCGCAATAAAAAACTATGTCCATTATTTGATTCGTTTCATTAATCAAAGGCGTAACTACTAAAACAATTTTTTCTTGAGGGCTTCCGGTATAAATGTACCGACACACATATACTACTACATACATTCATGTATGTATATATTTTCTTATCTTAAAAGTTTCACCTTTCACCAACTTTCTCCTTCAATCGGATGAGCAAAGAGTAAACAAGAATGATAATGCAATTGTGAAAGCAAATAAGGAAGACGAAACAAAGTCTGTCAACTTGAACTGTGTCCTAATGTATTTACGTAC
>JAHZMV010001136.1:0-11784 GCA_027743765.1 Coecobrya sp. COE2 | reverse complement strand
AATTGGCACTCCAGTCGGTCTCACAGCCAATTCAAAATTTCAGCAGAAATTGAAGTTATTTTCAGTATAGCAACATTACATAACGAAAGACATATTGTATAACATAAAATTATTACATACCTACAATTTTTCATCTGAAGTATCAAAGTTGGTAAACATGAGTTATTTTTAGAGTTATACCTTCTATGAATTTTAGTTACCTCTAATGTAAAGAAATTGCTTGAGTTGGTATGATATACATAATTTCAATCTGGTTGTGCAAAATGATGGAAAATTGTGATAATTTTAGAGTTCCTTAAAGTACATTTATCTAAACTGTTAGTAAATCTATTGGAAATATAATTATATAAATAGTCATATTGTTTGAGGAAGCATGAAATCTATTGTTTTCTAGTAATGAATAAATGTCAAATTTAATTTTAGTTTGATTTATGTTATTCATGAGTCTATATATCAAACAGAATCGCGTGATCAATATGCTATGTTGCATTTGAATGCGGAGAAGAATTATAAATAAATTATTGGAAGCGACATAGAAAAAAATCCATTCCGCTTTTTCTCGCCCTATTCAAATGTTGTAATATCATGGATGATTTTTATCATTGTATCCAAAACTCGACAGGCACTTTTTCACAACACGCTTCCATCTGACATCTGACATCCATCTACAATTCGTCTCTCCATTTTTTTTACCTCCCACACACTGCCGCACAAGCAAACATTTTCAAATGCAAGCAACAACAAAATGTAAGTTGTCCGATATAATTTTATTTTCGTTCATATATGTAACCATGCAAACAAAACAAGCTTTCTCCGTTCTATCCCTTTTTGAAATAAAGGGATCTATCCCAGAAGAAGAATAAGAANCTGCCGCACAAGCAAACATTTTCAAATGCAAGCAACAACAAAATGTAAGTTGTCCGATATAATTTTATTTTCGTTCATATATGTAACCATGCAAACAAAACAAGCTTTCTCCGTTCTATCCCTTTTTGAAATAAAGGGATCTATCCCAGAAGAAGAATAAGAAGCTGCTGCAGTATCTGGAGAAAATCAAAACGAAATCCACTAAATCCAGAACTACTACTCCTACTGCTGCACACTGCAAATAAGCTACTCAATATTCTAACAGACTGATATGTTGTGTAACTCTACTTTACTAATCCGAGAAGAAAATAAATTTGTATACACAGTCTGAATATTTTTCTTCAGCAATCCTCATTTTCTCTTTTTCCGCGTATACTTTACTTTTCTGAGTTCAGAGAAAAGGACATATATTATGAGTAGTACGGGGAATAGAGACAGGAAATGTGCAAGCAGCAATTGCGGCGTTTTTTATATTTCTCCCCAGAAAAACAGATTATATGTTGCACAACAATGCATATTATATGCTGGTTGGTTAGTAGGTACGGGAAGATTGGAGGAATTCACAAGATAGAGTTTATTGTTATGTACGCCTAGCAGCGCGCGGCAGAGAGAACAAGCAGCCTAATGCAAAAAGCAATATTCTCACTCAACTCAACCGAAGATAAATGAATTGTATCCGGCGTTATCTATATATCCGGTTGAATTTGTTGCTTTTATCCGAGTTTACGAGTGCAGAAAATGGGCACATAGACAGAGTTGCGCTCACAGGGATTTTCAGGTTCCTCCCTTTATATTTATTTCATGATGAAAAGAAAACTGGCAAGGACAAAAAAGAAAGGAGGATGCGAGGTCGGAACAATTAAAAATATTTTATTGAGCTAGGAACCAGTTTTTGGCTTTATAAATATCTAGGCAAGCAAAATTTAGCACTTTCCCCCAAACAAAGTCCATATACTTTTCCCTTTTATGTTAGTGTCCTACCTTCTCCAAAAGGTTTCTCTGTCGCCACAAGACAATAACCAGGGTACAGCATTTTCCACCATTGTTCAAAATACAACAACGTCATTCCTCTACCACCACTTGTTTTGCAAACTGCCTCAATGAAAGTTGAGTAGTAAAAATAATAGCAGCTGTGGTAGTTCCAGCCATGGAATAAGAAATATAATATGTGTAACCGCTGTTTCACAGCAGCAGCTTCTTAAATTGCCTACAAAAATAGACTGAATTGCTCCAAGAATAGCTGATGATGGCAGCCATGAGCATATTCCACTATCGTCATCATTCTAACGTAACTTTTACTCTGAAATATAAAATTTGTATGGACGTCTACCTCCATTTCTCCTTCCTTTTTCTCCAAACACTGTTTCCTGCTTTTTCACACTTTTTGTCTGAGAGTGAGAGAAAAAGGAGAAAGAAAATATGACTCCCTTTTGCTGGGCTAGCAGTGCCTTGTAGGTACGTATATAGACCACATCACCGCTGCCTGCCGCCGCCACCACCACCACCTCAGTACTTCCTCCTGTCTGACTGCCTTCTTTTCTTGTGTTGTGGTCTCCCCTTTCCCGTTTGATGATCACGCGAATGATGATGACGCAATAGTTGTTTGGCAAGTTTCAAGTGTGTCACTATTCACTCTCTCATTCTCACTCTGTCTCTCTGTCTCTCTCTTTCTCTATTTCCACCACCTTGCTCCTTTTATCCTTTCCTTCACCTCTTCTCTGTATGAAAAACGAGATTTTCCTAAATGACGACTCGGATGATGTTGATGATGATATTGCGGATGCCATCATTCTCCCCTATTCTTACTTTCACTTTCTTCTACAATAAAAAAACCATAGCGCAAAAGTGATTGCAGACGGTGCTTTCTTTCTCTTCTCTGAAGCTCCTTTCATCATTACCTCTTTGTGTCTTTTGCTTGGGCTCTTCCTCCTTATTCTTCACTCATCGTCATTTTCTTCTACAAAAAAAAGAGGTACGCTCGTAATCACTGTGAGAAAATAATGGTGGTGTGAAGAAGATGATGCTGATGAAGGCAGTATGAGTTATAAAAGTGGGAAAGAAAATGTGGTGGATTTATACATATGGGATTTTTTTATCACTGTGCATTTTATATTTCCTTCTTGGGAATATACATATTATACGGAATTAGGAAAGGTGGTCTCATTCTCTTTACTTTTCTCTTTCCACGTTCGAGAATAATTTAACGTGCTTTGCAAGGCAATCTCTATCATTGACCTTAACAAGTGCACTTGCCGTTCATCCCTTTTTTTCTTTCTAGTTTTTATACCTCTATTTTCTCTCTCCGGTATGTGGAGAAAGGGAAAATTCAATCTTTGCAACAACAAAGGAACATTCTTTTTCAAGTACACGAAAATACAATCAGGATCAGTGCCGAGTAAGAGAGAGAAAGAAACATATGGGCTATTCTTTTTACTTTCCAACAAGAAAAAATAGGTAAAGCTTCAATAACCTTCACCGGGCCACACAAAGCGTAAAGGAGAAACCATTACTCTTCATTTTTTATTTTTCCTGCCTTAAAAATAAACTTGGAAAAAATGTACAAAGTAGTTTGGAAGTGCTGTTGGATGGAGAAGGAGACTTAAGTTTTGTGAATAGCGACAAACCCCATAAAATATGTATTATCATCTTTTCACTACTTTCATTACTGCTGCTGTTTTGTTGTGCCGCCTTTTTGTGCTCCAACTGTACTGCACTTTTTTATTCCAAAGATTCTTACATTTTTACCTCGCCATTCGTACGTTTGCATAATAACATTATTATGTCGCTTTCTACTGATGCTGTGCAGACCGGATATAAGTTTTTGTGCTTTTTCTTCTTCTTGTGAAAAAAAATGAAAATATACTTACTACTCACTCGCCTTCGCCTTCCTTCCTCTCTGCTTTCATCAGCCCTTTTTTCATTCAATTCGAGAAAATCCCCTCTTCAATGAATATACATTCCATATGGCTTGCTTACATATTTTTCTTCACTGACAGCATATTTCAGTCTATTTTGTAAATGCGTGTGTGTCTGTGTTTGTAGAAAGTGTAGCGCAAATAGAATAACTTACCTGGATGGATGTCTGCTTCTGATCTGCCACGTAATGGGGTTTATGTATGCATGGCTGAATTTGAAAAATGCTTGACATCATCAGAGCAGCAGAAGCAGCAGCAGCGAGAAGACTTTATATTTCTACTCAAATGTACAGGCCGCTTGTCCGTCTTTCCTCCATTTTCGGTTTCTTCAAGCGAAATTTCTCCTGAAGCACGCGGACAAGATACATATCCACAAAGCCCGCTTCCTTCCTTCCTTCTCTCTTTCCTCGGTAGTTACTACTCCTTTCTTACCAAGTCACTCGGTTTTCTTCCTTGAAAGATAATAATAGTAGGTATGTATATGTCTCTACTAGCTGAAGAACCTTCTTCAGGCCTTTATGAAAATGTCCTATTAATATTTCATCCCGTAATATGCTGGGCTTATAATATGATGCTGGAGTAAAATGACGTTCTGTAAGCGTGTGTGAGCATGTCTACCTTACAAGTATAAACCCAGTTAAATGAGGCAGTGAAGTAATGAATATAATATAAAGTGATTGTAATTATGAACCCGTGTTAATATTTAACGCTTTACGTTTTACCGCTCCTATTTCCCAGAATCACTATAAAAGTTTCGGGCAGTCTGCGTGAAACATTTATCACGCTGAGGGATATTATTAGCATTTTCTTCGGATGTGGGATACTTAAAAATAAAAGCCTTTCCCTTTACCTACCTAAACAGGACAATAGCCATGTTAATAAAAGAGTAAAAGTAGCAGAAAGGAGGTAGTTGTTGAGCAACGCCGTGCTTGATTGCATTGAGGTGAGGAGTGTGGGCATTTTCCAGAATATGTGTGCGTTTCATGAGAGACAGGAAGAGGTGGAATGAAAATGAAACGACGTGGGATTCTGAATGGTATTACATTTCAGAATAAAGATGAAAGTCCCCAGAAGACTTTTGTTGGACGCGTGTGGACTCCTCTGCCGTAAAATTTTCAACTTTTACCTGCACTTCTGCGTTTGGTTTGGAGGAGTTCAAATAAAATCTTAATTTAATGAGGTTTCTCTACTATTCAAATTTTTACGGTTATTTAACGAAAGGAAAAACGCCTCTACTTTATGTAGGTTTCGTTGTAATTAAGTAATATCCCATTATCATATTTCTGTATGGATGGCTGGACATAATGATGCGATATTTTGTACCATTGCTGGAAACCTACCGGGATTTATTTAATATTCAACATTACTCATTAGTAGCTACTGCTGCTGCTGTTGTTAGTCCCGAAAAAGCTAAACGCTTCCCTCCAGAGTTTATGCTCCTGTCTCTACATTATATAAAAAGTTGATGGCTAAAGCGGAACGGAAACGGGCAGCTAGTTGAAAATTTTATGAAGTATTTCCAGGGAGGAAATGGCTAGCTATTTTCTATGCCTATCTAAACACATTCTCTGGCGAAATAGTAGAAGATGTGTGCATGGCATGCATGCTAATATAATTATTAATGATTATATTACAGGCTTCATTGGTTGATGGTGCCCAAAACTCAATGGACGTATATCACACACGCAGCTAATAGGCCTGTGAATGATAATATTATCACTTATTATTATTGTCAGTAGTTCTGGTAGTAGCAGTTATGAGTGTGAGTGAAAGGAAGGTCATTATTATGTGAGCAGACGTCCCTGTTGAAAAAATTACTAGATGAGTGTATAATATTCTCCTCCCAGCCAACATAATGGTTTTCCTTGCCATTTTCTTGGAAATGAATTGCTCTCCTAAAATTTCTCATTCATTGAATGGAGGAGGAGTAAAATGGGTCAAAAGCTGGGATAAGAATTTCCAACAGGCTTTTAATAGAATATTTTGAGCAATTTTAAACAAAAGCTGAATATCCAGCACGTATAAATTATGGTCAGTTAAGCAATAGTAGTAGTAATAGCAAATGGTGGGAGAGTAATAGCGTAGTTTATAAGCTTAAGTATTAAAGAAACAGCTAATCATCATCCCCTTTCCATTCAAATATCTTCATTGAATTTCACAAACATTCTATGTTTCTCCACTTTCTGTCATCAGCAAAAGGAAAGACGGTAAAAACAAAAGAATAGAGGGCCGTATAGTAAGTAGTGGGCTGGGTTTGGGAAAAAGAAGTTTGGTATATTTGCTTTTGAAGAGTTTCCGTTTGTAAAAGCTCTATTCATCAACTTTCTCTCCCGACTTTGTCATCCTGTTCCTGTTTTACCATCGGCGTAATTGTCAACACTTGTGCTGCTTTGCCCCCTGCATCCCATACCGAACACACGCCAGCTATTTGTAGATAATGGTGACCCTTTAGAAGGTTACACAATTTTGAAGGACAAAAGCCTTTTCATTTACCAAACACTCATGGCCAGTCCATCTCCTGTAAATTTATGAAAGAATCTGTGTAGATTTAGATTTTAGGGATTGAGGAAAACCACACGACATGTTGTGAAATTTGACATTCTTGGAAAAGGCCAAGGGGTTAAATGCACTTTATCGCTGTTGGAAATCTTCAAAGAATGTAAACGTGGCTTACTAAAAAAACTCACTGGGATTTTTCTTGATGATGACCCGTCTCCAAAATTAGAGTAGAGGAAAAACCAAGTGGAAAGCATATAGACATACTCACTAGATATACATGTGTGGAGAGCAAGGATTTCATTAGGAGAACACCATAATGTGACGGGAACACAGGGGAAAGGGAAGAGGTATCGAAAAAGTGACAGCTTTTGGTTTTCCTGCTGATGGCAGCTATCAATTTTCTCCTTCCTGGTCGGTAGCCTCACGTCCAAATTACTATAGTCTCCTCTTTTTTACAAGACCGCTGTATTATACTCTATAAGCTTAGGTGCTTGTTTCCATCATCTCGACACAAGAGCACAGCAGCAGCAAAAGTATGCATCAAAGAGTGTCTATCAACTCCACGCAATTTTTTCCCATTTCCTTTTATCCGTCCTGAGAGTCCTTCTGCCACTATGGCTTCTGAGGAGAAATAATGAATGAAGTAAGTTGGCGGAAAGAAATGAGAAAAAGTGAAGCACTAGACACGATGCATGTTACCATTATCACAAGGGCACAGTTGGTTCCTTGCGGCTATAGCATTAGATATGCATGTTAAACTATCTGCGCATATGAACCTCCTGAGATGAGGATATGAACTTCTTATGAATAATAATGTTATTAGCACCGCCAACATTACGTTATACGTTACGACTGCGTGACTACTTGGTGTCGTAGTCGTGTATGGGTTCATGAGTCTGGAGGAAAGTAGTTTCTTCGAATGGGAATTGCATGGCTATATATAGAAACAAACACATAGCCATTTATTTTTAAATTTCCGTCTTGACATGGACTATTTTTAGAGGAGAAAGCAAAATTTCAGGATATTAAGGATAAAGAGAGAGAGAGAGAAATCATGGTCACGTTTGGATTGTATAAACCTAAGTATAAATAGAAATATGTAGCAATCAGGCAGCTGATCAGTATAAATTAAATATATATATGAAATGGAGTTGATCCATCCAACTTGACTTGCGGTTTCTGTGGCTGTTGATGCATTGAGCAGAGTCTAGTTTGGGTGCTAATGGAAGTGAAAGCGAAAGAAAAAATGGCGAACGAGACGAGGAATTGATGACTTTGTGAAACATTTTGTGAAGATGATGACAATGGCTATATGGCATGGTATCGTGATGATGACGAGGATGACGCGTGATAGGGATGAAGTGGTTTTGTGCGAGAGCAGAGTGAGAGATGTAATATGTATTAGTAGTAAGTAAGACAGTCTTCGTTTATAAGATGAGACATGGTGTAATCATGGGATTGATTCCATTTTGTACTTTGTTCCATCAGGCGTAGCCATCCACTCTTTTTTTATTATTTCCCTCTCCGAGACAAAGTAATACCTTTTTTGTTGCATCATATCATTTTGTAACATCAAAGACTAGACATTTTGCTCAAATTATAGAACTGAACAGCTGCCGTATCGTGTCATTTCGTCAGAGTCATTGTCACAATGTGTACGGTTCATTGTCAAAAAGAAAATATGAAAAAGCATCAATAAGCGCTCTACTCCAGGCTTACTATGAAGGCCGATCGGTCAAAAATAAGAAATTTTACAGGTTATAATTTCATTGTCACTTTTGTGAAGAAATGAAACGGTGGAAATGGTCCAAATTATGATACCACCTCTCTTTTTATTTTAACTATTCCTGGTGAGTGCTGATGGATACAATTCGAAAATCTCGTTCAGAAAGAAGGATAGTATGTAATAGTGGAATATAGAGAAAGCTGAGAATGTTCTGTTGGTAGCTCTTCATCTTCTGCTGAACACGACCGTGGATTTGTTCCGTCTGACTAAGACTTGATTTATGCTACGTAAGCAAGACAAACCGTAATTAGAAAATATCACCGTCCCCATGAATTACGGCCAGATAGACAAGGAAAACATCACTCGCCATAAAATGTCCTTTCTTGGGTTAGTTGCTATTTTTGCTTGTGTAAACACAAAAGGCAATAATTCCAAAAACCAATAATATAACCACCAGCAAATCTCTCCTTTCCATCTCTATGCTCTGCTGATGATGGTGACTGAACGAAGCAAGATGAGAAAGTAATTAGGAAAATTTTCTTAAGTGTCCACACGAATAAAATGTGTTGTGGTCCTTGTTTGTGTGGTAGTTGTTGTTGTAGCTGCGAAAATTCTTTGTATACAGACGAACGAATATAGATCCTTGGCATCCGCGTGTGCAGCTAATTAACTTAGGGTACGGTAGCTAGCAATTTCTCTTTTCTACGAAGTCATGTAATAATAATAGTCAGCAACAGTAATAAAACTCACTACCATGATGTAACTGCAAAAAACTGAGAGAGATGAGAAAGGAAAGTGGCAGGAGCTGAAGGGTACACGAATCAGTTCCCCAGCTTGATTTCTATTTGACGGTGAACTGATGAACAGCAGACTTGCAATCGAATATAGTGACGGGCACCATTCAAATGAATGTAATTTGGATTTTAGTTCATCTGGTGGCAGGAGCTTTTTCTAGGAAGGAATGAATCGCATAAGCCAATTGAATGTACAAATTGGAAACACGGAAGGAGTTTAGTAGAAAAAAATGTCGAATGTGCTAGCCTGGCAGTATAGTACTTACAATCAGTCTACTTTCATGCTCTGGTTCTGACGTAAAAGCTCGCATCCTTTTGCAGGTAAAAGGCAATAAAAATCACCGTCAGCACTCACTCAGCAGTCGACAAATTTCTCACTCTTACTCAGTCTTTCATCATAAAATAAATATATAGGTATGTAGTTTTATGAAAATGAAAAATTAAGTATGACAGGGCTGGAAAATTCTTACGTACATACAACGTAAAACATTTGGTAAGTGTACTTATTCACGGTTTGTTTTGCTCCAGTTGTTACATGAAAATTAGAAATTCTATTTTACAAATTGCTGTCGATTTATTCAGCAATCTCAACGAAAGAGTCATGCATCTTTTCTAGTAAGCATATACGGTATCGAAGTACTTATTTTTTCTGCTTTGGATGGGTTATGGGTTTGACATCTGATTTATTGGACATTACAAGTTACGTCAATCCCTTTTGTAAATAAATAGCTTCAGACAAGCAAATTTAAACACCATTTTCACACACATGTGCTCCAATTTCACAGCTAGTCATTACCACCAGATACTTTGAACTTTCTTTTCCAAGCAATATGATGCCTATTAATATATACATACAGTGGTATATACACTTGATTTAACGAGTCTGCAAAATTATGCGTGGGTGTAAATGTTGACTGTGCATGAGTTTCGTGGTGTGGAACGTGCTAACATTATTATTAGTACTGCAGCAATAATCATTATTTTAGCATCAGCTACATTTTGCAATTGTTTTGCTTCGTCCGTCGGTTTGTTTATGTGCAGTAAATTATCTGCACATGATGGCACTTTATATATATGAAATGATAACTCTGTCATTGCCGTTTCCCAGAGTCTAGAACTACTTATTTACGCTTTTCCACGAACAAAACATTTTTTGCATTTCACGTTCCATTTGCCGCGTCACATTTACAACTTTGACATGATCCCCATCTCACCATTTTCCCAACGTCACGATCATAATGCAGTCATTGTCCTTCTTCTAATTCACTTCTTCCTGGCTATATATTCCGTTTTTCTCGTCGCTCTCAATGGAAGAGCCAAACAAATGAAAAGCTTATAAAACCCCAGTCATCTTATCAACATCCCAATACTATATAGTTGTTCATTGTGTACATCTTCCTTTTCCAACCTGTTCCACTCAATTAACTAACTAGCTTGGCGAAAAGGGCTGGCTCTGGGAAAGGAGAGAAAAACAACTTTTACTTACTTTCCTGAATGCATCTCTGATTCTTTAGAACTACGACGCAATCCTTTTGATATAACGCAAAACAAACGCCAGCAAACACTTTGCTTTTTTTCCAGAAAGCGGCCAACCGTGTTACAGCATTACTTATTCGTTAGGCATCATCATCGTCGTGGTGGTCATATTCTCATTGCGAGTGGAATATTTTCTCGAAATATAGCCCGTCCACAAACTTTAAGTGAGGAGATGACACAAACAAGTATATAATCAGGATATCATTTTATACGATAATTTACGGCAAAAAGTATGGCAAGTCATAAAAGCCAGACTTTTCCAAGTTGATGCTCGTTCCAAGTAAATCCACAAGAAATAAAGTTCCATTCCAGCTTGTCTAGCTGTCTGTCCGCGTCCTTTTTTGCAAAAAAGGGATCAAGAGCCCCGCGTTGTATATTTATGTACCCTGTACATTTTTCGATATGCGTACTTTACTTAACCCTCCTCCTCTTACACAGTGCAGTTAGTTGACTTTTGTGTGTGTGTTTCTTCTTGTCTGTGCCATGCCCTTTTGCCCAAAAAGCAAGAAAATGAGCAAAATGAGTTTGCTAACACCGAATTCTGGTCTGAAAGATGAGTATGAAAAGTACATACAGGGTTTGTCAACATGAAAAGAAACACGTGAGGCTACACGATACACTCTAACTAACTATCTACACTGCTGCACTATATAAATTATACAGTGTTGTTTAACTTGTAATTTTGATAAACTAGGTTATCCTGACACTCATCATAGGTCTGATCATCATTCCCGAGAGTATTATTATTATTTAGTTATAATATTATACAGAGAGAAAGATAAAAGACTTTTTTGACTGTACAACAGACAGAAGGGAAAGCACTTTAAATCTTTTTTCTATATGATGTTTTCATGTTTCCAGTCCTCGGGGAATCTTTCCTGTATTACTACACTTTGTCAGTCTACTTGGATATATGTATACATGCACACGATGTGGTAGTAATGATGGTAGTAGTTAGCAGTAGTTGCTGTGTTTCTGTTTGTTTTATGTATTTATATCACCCAATCAACTTTAACATGGCTATAATTTAATATTTTAGGTGAAAGTGTCTTGCTAAAAAGTAAAAAGTTGAAGTTTGAAAATTTACGAGTTGGAGCAATAGACGCTCTAGACACTTTATTAATTTTGCAAGTGTGTCTGAAGGGTTTTCTCGGAAATTTTTTAGCAATGTTTTAGCCCGGGATTGGGAAGATTTACCGTGTTTGTATACCAATTAAACAAAATTGTGAAGCGGGGTTAGGACAGAGTTCAAACAGACGTCTGAATTTCACTGCCAGGTCCTTTCTTTCTAGTTTATTGTATTTTTATGACAACATGTCAGCTTATCTTTCTTCTTTTATGAGACTCCCAAACGATAGAAATTTGTAATCGTAACTGAATTATTTGTCAAATAAGAATAATTTCTGCACTAGTAAATTTACAACCATTTGCCATTAAAATTATTAGA
>JAHZMV010001135.1:0-29634 GCA_027743765.1 Coecobrya sp. COE2 | reverse complement strand
TCTTTATTTTGAACACAATCAAATCACTCTACAGCTCTCCACCATTATATAGGGAAAGGATGATTTTTTTGCTTGAATTCCTTCGGTTTTGCATAATACAAGTTGGTTCATAACGACTTTATCGAAAGCCTTTGTTAACTATATCTCCATAATAATGCTTATCCTTTCTGTATCGACTATCAAGCATGCCTATAATTTTGATAATATTGACATGTGGTTATATAAGCCATAAGCAATAGCACAGTTGCATAAACATCACCCAGAGTTTTTCGTTGACACTTTATATTTTTCATAGGCATTGTCATTATTATGATATGATAGCTTTTATAGCAGCTTTACGTTCTATGAAATTTGCTTACAAACGTAAACATAACCATGCTTTCAACACCGTTATTGAGACTCGTTCCAGAAACCACAGAACATGTGAGCTTTCCATAGAAGGCAGCTCCTTCACAGAAAACGGTGTTGAAGGTTAGGTTGCAAAGCATCCATTAACGTACAATGTTTTGCGGCCGAGTAGCTATAAATAGTACACTTCCTAACACTGACTTTATCATCGCAACTGACACGATACGATGTGAATTTAAATGACTTCCTGCACAACTGATTTACGTTTATGCTGTTTAAATGTAAGCGTCAGATGAAGGTCAAATCGAATAGAAAGTCAAGGGTCCAGTTGACACACACCATTCATATATTGATCACGTTCTAAACCTAAAAAGCATACACTTTGTTTTACTTTCCGATTTGCAAACCTCATTAAGACCTTTTGCGTCATAAATCATAAAATAAACAAAGCGTTTTATTGGTGTTTACTTAAAATGTGTGCTCATTATATACAGGACCAGGACATGGTAATATAGCCGTATATCAAAGGGGAAAGAAATTGTTTGAAAAATGCCGATAGATGATATGATGATGTTGTTAAGTGTAATACCAAGATTCATAGGTATTTGATCAAACGGTAAAATAAATTCAACAAATTATAGATATCATCATGCTATGTTGCTATTGATTTCCCAGTTCCACTTACCAGAAGGTTGACTTATGAATGAACTTGTAACTGATGTGTACAAGTGAATAATGTTTAATTTGTTATGTGGACAATTTGGGACAAAATGTGTAGATTGAAATATGAGTGCATTTACAAACCGTTTCTTACAGAAGGTAAAATACATAGATTGATAAATAATATGCTTTAGATTGAAGTTTTCAGTTTCATCTGTAATTTATTCTAAACTGCTATTATTAGGAACTAAGAAATTAGGGTTTCATAAGAATTTGTTAACCAAGTAATTTGAGAAGTTGTATCTATCAATCATAATGAATAAGTTATTAGAAATGAGGGAAACTCTTCTCAGTGTAGTACATATAATGGAATATAGTATGTCAGTTTGATGAAAAAAGAGAAAAGGAAATACCTAGTAATAACATTATTGTTGAATTGATGGCCTAACAAAGTATAAAAGAACTGTGAAAAATTTATGATTGTAATCATGTTGATCGAACATAATTATAGTTAAATACCTTTGCTAAGAAGGTAATTCATATAATATTCTTACATACAATACTCCATTGTAAAAGCGTCTAGTTCAATGGGTTAGTGATGAATTTTGGAAACTTACGTTACAAAACTAAGAAATTAACAAATATCGACTAACATACATGCATACGTAGGTCATATACACTTATTTTACTTCTAAGTTTTGCATTTCACTTCATTTAACACTTCCTTAAGGCTAAAATCTATTAAGTGAATCGAAACATTTTTGTGATCCTATAGCCTTGCCAACAATTAGTTCAGACCTTTCTCCAGAGAAAGTTAGTAGATAACTATGAATCTAATATGTATACTTGCTAATATAAGCGCGTAAGCATTTTAAAGACGGACACTATCTGAAAAGTAATACATCTAGCTCGTATTTTTATACTGTAGGAAGAATAAGACAATAAGTATCTGAAGATTTAAACCAGGCTTAGACGGTCGTTTTCCATTAGTATCTCAAGAGTTTGAAATCTTATTGTCTTCAAATGTAATGAGCTTAGAGTCAAGTTTAGGGAATGTTGACTCAGGCGTGTCAGGAGTTCGTCGTTTTCAATAATGGCTCCTTTCACTTCACTAGAACTAAGCAGATTCTCGTCCATTTACTATTCGACAGGATTTACGCAATGTTCTATTTGTATTCTTCCCGTGATTTTTGAGAATCTGTACGAATTACAAAACCGAAGTGAAAACTGAGAGAAAGTTGATTCTGGAGATTGGATTTTGCAAATAAATAGATGCGCATATTAAGCTAAAAGGAACGCAATATTATGCTATATAATCCCTATCTTTTTTAGAAATCAGTTTTAATACAGCTAGACCGCCAACATTTCTCTGAGTTATATCATAAAACGTAGCAGAGTCAATACGCAACGGCACCACACATTATTTATAATATAGCTGGTTATTATTTGCGATTGTGCAATCTCAACAAGCCCCAACCAATAACTAGATCTTACCTCGTCAAAATTTGTGGTCTGGCACGTACTGGGATACCTCTACGGAATTTTAACATCCGTTACGGAGATTTTGTGGTTCCGTAATAAAAATAATATTTGAAAAATACCAAACACCACATTATTATCTTCAAATGAAATGCGTGATAGGAGCATTGAAGCAGCGACAAGCACGTTATTAGAAACGTGTCAACCAATCCTAAAATTCACGGATTTGTATGCCAATAAAGTTGAGTACATACCATAAAATACTTCCACAGATGAAAACAGAATGTCGTAATCAGTCTAACAATTGTATTCAAGGCAAGTTGTCGCCAACGAAAATAATGGCACGTGGACTACATTGAACTCTTTAAAACACACTAATCTGCATCTGGTGCGCGGGTGGAATTTTTCAATAAATCCGTTTTTTGCTTAGCCGAGCAGAGAGAAAGCAGCATGTTTAGATTTTTTAAACGAGCAATTGGGGTGTACTTGGTAGAAGGACAAGAGTAAGTAATTTCATTTATTTTTGTGTTGGCCAGTATATGCCGTGGAAATCAAATCTAGCTTTATCTTTTTTATTCAATATTATTTTTAGATCAGTTATTTTATTTACCATCTGCATCCCTCCTTGTCTATGGACAGGGACCTTATAAGTCGAAAATATGGTACAGTTACAATGCAAACCGAGTAGTAACATTTATATTATAATCGATTTCCGCATCATCAGGGATGATAGTTGTGGGAGTGGTGGGAGTAGTGGTTTTGTGCAACTGCTGCTGGTAAAATTGATCTGAACGTTTTTGTCCCTTTTTTATAGAGGCAAACCAAAGTGAAATTTAATAAGCGTAAGAATTTAATTATGTGCGATCATGTACAATAGAAATCATTCCTTTTTTTATTGAATAACCACACTTGATGTCTGCTGCAGTTTTCCCATAAAGTATTTTATAAATTTGCCAGCTTTACCTAATCGGAAATTGTTTGAATTGAAAGTGAAAAGAAAGAAAAAGATCATACCATAAAGTAAAAATTATGGTAGGCCAAACTTGACCTTAAAAGCTGTAAAAAATATATATTTTTTTCTCATGTATGTATGTAGAATATATACATACAATTTCTTCCAAGATCACCGTTATGGAACCATCATCCCTTAATATTTCCTTTGTTGTGGAGAATCGGCCAGAGATATTAAATTTGTGTGTGTGCGGATATCAATTCATCAGCGTAATACTTTGCGGCTCGTTTCCATTTCCAAGTTGGAAAAGACAAGACAGGAAAGTAAAGTCAAGCTCAGCAGAGCTTCTTCGGAATCGTGTTATTAGCTCTGCAACTAATAGATTAAATCTAGAAAGGGAAAAGCCTCAAAGTATATTATTGCCTCTAACAAAAACATATAATAGGTTATTACATAGGTGCATAGACCACCGCCGCCGCTACAACCATCACCCCATGCCATACCACACTGATGAAGATTGAGACTCTTCGGATCACGGTTAGATGTGAGCATGGCCCGTATTCAAAACGTAAACTGATGAAATAAATGATTACTTTTGTGGCCTTTTATGCCGAGTTTGAGACTGAAGCTTCTTTTTGTTCCTTGTCTTTTCTTTGTGTTTGTAATACTGCCTTTATCGTCATCATCATCTCATGATAATGGGAGCTTGTATACCAAAACCAGTTTTAGATGGAGAAGCAAATACCAGTTTTTGTCAGCGGGTAAATGGATAATTTATATTATTGGTTTTGTTGGGAGAAGGGTGATAGGAACGTCTAATGAAAACCAGCGACCGACTAACCTTGTCGTTATATAACTCCTACTTATTAATGATATTTCCCAACCACCCTCTGAGGTATTTACTTGTTTTCGGTTGTTTGTTTACTTTTCTGTTGATGGCAATGGCAAACCGCACACATAACGCCAAACACCAAGGCAAAAAAGTGGCAAAGCTGTACAACTTGTCTTTTCGGTGAAAGTTAAGTAAAAGTCGTACTCTTTTGTTTGCAGAAATGAATGTTGACCCTGAAATAAAATGCTCTGTGTAAAGGAAGGGCAAGGGAAACTGGCGACAAACCCATTTATTTGTTTCCCTTCCGATACAACATCATGATCTACACAACCATCCTACACATTTTATTACGGAAGTTGTCATTTCATCGGCTTAATTTCTTTTAGCTTGACAACGCCGTCTTTTGAGACGAGTACGTTTCTTGTACTGTGTAAGCGTTTTCATATTACACTTGCTTTATTGATAATCCAGAGATGAACGCTTTTTGGGCAAATTTAATTGTGGTCGACCAAAATAGCTTCCTCATAAAAATCTTTTTCCTCAACAAAGTTGAACTTTCTCTTCAGAACAACTCGATCCTGGAATGTGTATTTGCACAAAGTTTTCTAATAGTATATAAAAAAGTGAGGGAGGCACTATACCCGCACTATAAGACACACTTAAGAAGATTAACAAAGTTTCCCAAACTGTTTGCTGTTAAAGCAAATTATCACACTTTGTGTTACTTTTTTGAGGTATGACAGGAGCTCCCGCAAACTTCTTATTGGCAGTTGCAACTTGCAACACGAGAAAGTGGTAATAATGAGAAGCGAATGGGTGATGTCGTAAATTTTAATAATTGAACTTGTAGCAACAGAAAACATTTCAGAAAGATCTCATCTTACGGCCAGCACTCTCCTACACTTTCACCAACAATCACAAGAGTGAGATTTTAAATGGAATAAATTTTCTACAGGATGACATTTTAAAAACAACTTATAATTCACTTTTTGTTACGCTACGCATTCAAAGTGGGATGTGTGAACTTATTTTCAAAAGATGACGTATATTGTGTGATCAAATAGAGGATTAACAAAATGGTTACATGAGTTGTGCCAGGGGCAGGACAAGGTTGGGTTTTAAATTGAACACTTTCAGCCTTCAGCTTTTATCAATTTCTTGTCTCATGAATACCTATTTTAAGAAAAATGTAGATTGTTTGTAAGCGTCATTTTATCCATTACTAGCATACTTTTAGGCTTAAGTTAGGTGCACATTAGATACATCGCTGAAATTGGGACGTCCCAAATGGTTAAACTTTTTTTTATCCAAAGTGAGTACTTATCAGAGCAGTATGTACGAGTCCCCCTTAAATAGGTAATTAGTCATTTTATAATGCTTTGAAAAAAACTTATGATGTGAAATATGAGAAAGTGTAAGTCCAATACATTAGCAAACTTTTGGGGGATCATGTTACCTGTTAAGGGTAATGTAAGCATTGATGTGTCATTTTACAGGGATATATTATGGAATTTACAAGCTAAAATTACATATTGGCGCTGTCAGATTAATTATAGCCACCAGCAAATTGATTACATCTATATTTCACAGGAAAGTATAAATATTTAATTTACGTCATACATAGAGCCAGTGTTCTTTGCGTGATTCGGCATTTATTATTATTTGTTTTATAAAAGTTTATGGAATGTGCCATAATAAAATGCTTACGTGTGTGTGTGAAAGTTTTCTTTTCCGCAGTTCGTCAGAAGTTAGAACATATATCTTGCTATTTTGTGTTATGTATCATATATCATACCAGAGTATTATGCAACCCAACTATTAAGTTTTCCTAAATTTTCCAAAATTGGTTTACAAACTTATCATTAACCACTAACCTACACCAACAATAACCCAGTAAAGAGTATTGATTAGTCTTGTTTAAACCTGTATGCATGTTGTGCAAAGTGGAAAATTTCCTAGTTGAATAGTATACATAATAAGATGCAATAATGATTAATGGTTTACGCAACATTGTTTGTATATCTGGTTATTGATGAAACTTCCCTTATCCTGTCACTCTGTTAACGTGGCTAACCTATTTTCTCAACTGATCAATGTTTGAATGTCAGCAGCGATCTTCAGATTCCCTCAGCTTTATTTTGCAAGAATCTACAGTGATATCCGCTTTATAGGGTTTATAATACCTATGCTTGATGATGTGAAATGTGATACAGGAAATCACGATGCGGAAACGTGATGATATACATTCGATTTCAGTGAAACTTTTCCCGGTTAACTGTGAATCAATTTGCAATCATCCCACTTGACTAGCTTCTTCGATTAGGAATTTCAACGATTCAATGTACATTTATACTGCAAAATTGCATCTTTGTACTATTCCCTATTTCCTGCTACCTAGCTGATATTTGCTTTAATACCCTTTATTGCCATACTTGGGTTAATTATTATTTTGCAACAAGTCAAGTCAACTCACGGAAATAAGTAAATTAATCATTTCCATCAGTAATAATTTGCAGACACACAATTCCAATTCAATTACATTTCTACTTGGACTATAACAATTAAATGGATTTGAAAAAGGAGGCATGTTCCACTTGACAGTATACACACATTACTTGACGCACACAGTACTTCTACGATACATTGACCACATTTAGACAAATGACAAACAAAACTACCATGTAGTATGTAGACTTCCTGCTGCGGTCTGAATTATGAACCATCTAATCTAAAGCCAACTAACAAAAAGCACATTACCTTTTAACAACAATAGTTCAGCATTGTTCTACCACTCGCTCAGCGGACAATTGACAATATAACATTAACAGCGAAGAATCAAATTACACACGACCGGACTCTGAACCCACCTCCCACTGTCATTCTGTCGTCCTCGTTGTCAGTAATGAAAACGCTATTGTATTTCAACTAGGCATTCATCGTGAAAGCGTTTTGAGCTTTTTTATGTCATTTATTGAAGAATGAGGTCTATTGCTATACAATATTTGTGCCATTTTTTGCTTTAACAACAAATTGCTTTATGGCGAATTTCATTATTTTGCTTTCATTTTTTCGCGTTCATTTCTTGTGAGGTGTTGTTGTAGGCATGATTTGGACATGTCTTGAGAATATTGACGTAATGAAGCGAAACAGATGGAAGCGTCGCTCCCTTATAATATTATCTATGTTGCAGTAAAAAATCGAACTCAAAATTAGATTTTGTCACATAGAAAATTTAATTTACGACCGAACAAAGCTTCCCATTCATTCAGTTCAGTCAGATAAATTGTCTGCCAACATCTAAATTGCATGACAATTTCACAATTTCATAGATTTTCATTTGCTCGTATAAAACTTAAAAAGATCATGCATCTAACATGGTTGCGTAACATTAAGAATGTATCATGTCTGCCGTCCCTAGAATTGTTGACATTTCTTCCCTGTTAGATTAATTTGTTGTGATTATTCTTATTGAATCTAACAAGGGAAAGGACCTACTGGCCAAACATGAACAATGGGAAAAATGCGAAGAATGTTGCTTCCATCCTATGTGTCTCCTCAATTTTTCTTTCCGTGATGACAATCTTCAGAACAAAGTCCACGGAAACTCTCACGACGATGCGACTTCATAGTTTTCTACCTCTGTCTCTGTTGAAATTTCGTCTGAGAGAAAAGATGGAAAAACGAAACAGTCCGGTAGTGGTATACTTTAAAACACACAATCTTATTGTTAGTATCTTTAGCATGTATAGTCAGGTCCATTTTGTGCGGTTTTTCTCTTCACGCGTTCCGTTTAAAGAACAAAGTACTCTAGCTACTCAAAGAGCACTATGTATTCATTAGAAAGGGAACTCATTCAATTTTCCCTGATGGTCTTAAGCATTTTCTCCAAGAAGCTTACAATTTTCCCACTCAACTTTTAGTTCGACTTCGGGCAATGGTAGCCCAGTGATGTTGATGATGATACGCTATGATATCACGTTGCAGTAATGATGCTTTGTCATTTCAGCACATCTAGTACATGACTAGTAGAAAAGTGAAGTGGTAGTGTGGGTGTATTCTAACAAGAGGCAGTTGAACTGAGTACCGTCAAGACGTAGACGTAGAGTGATGGTATGGGTGCTACTTTAAAGGTTTCATGTTAATGGAAATGAGATATTATATGTTTCTTTCATTAAGTATGCAATCTTTAAAAGAAAGCAATGAATAGAAACCAGCGAGCGTGTGATGTTGATGCTACTACAGAACGGGATGTAGATTCGCGAGCCACCAAAATCAGAAGACATGACTCAAACAAGAACGGTAGTGGCACTATGTTTTCTATATGGTATATAATTCTTTAGCAAAATACAAAAGCTAGCCGCTATTTTTTCATGAACTTCATTTTTTCTTACATTATATAAAAGAATTTAGAATTACGTGGGAGTAATTTTGTTGGAAAGCTCCAACTTTTTTTAAAAGTAGAAGGATATCAAACCATTAATCTCGAATGTGTACTAATGCTGTCCATCTTTAAATTTGAAAGGGCTAATATTGAAAGGTGCATATTATTTTCAAAGAGCGATTATATTTCTTTTGATATAGCTCAAGTGAAGTTCATTGCACTTTGTATTTTCCAACCAGAATGGGCTTAATTAAGGTAAAGTGCTAAAAAAAGTTTGCTGATTTGTAGGACTCCTGCAGCATAGAGTGGTGTAGCGGAAATATAAAATTCTCTGTAAGAATAATAAGCATAAGTGCAGTATTCGATACTAGAAGTTGAAATTGAATCTGTGCACTGCAATCAGAAAATGGCTCAATATAGTAATGCAGCATTTTTATATTGGTTTGTTTTTTAAAACCTTAACAATGTTTATCTCACATTTCCATACTATTTCGGTTGTGGTTATATTGTTACTTCATTTTAGCTGCACACTCTCTGCGTGCTGCGGACTTTACTGGTATTTTATAATTCTATTGTGTACGTATCCGCATAGTCCGAGAGAACAACACATTTGCTTTTACAAATGAGGGAGATGTCTCCTCGTTTCTTCCTTGAAGGGTATACGTGAATTCGTTCGCATTCTTGCCTTCCACTTGAATTCTTTTTAGGGCCTGAAGATCAGTATGCATATACGTGCCTAACGATGTTTCGTGATTTAGTTAGCAATCATAAGTCAAGTAGTGGTACTTTGCTCCTCAAAAATGCGAGAAAATGGAGAAAATTGCTTGACTTGAGGAATGAGAAAATGTACATTATGCATTTGGTACAAAATTGCTCTTTGAAAGTAAATGTATTTTGGTGCTTTAGTTGGTTACGTTATGCACTATCACAAAAAGAAGATGCGGCTCATGCGGCTGTCTGTGGAAAAAGCATTTATATTCTCAATCTTGACAGCTTTGAATTTTTACGTGGGAAATAGAAACGTGAAGGAGCATTGATAAAGTACGTCGTTTGACAGACTAGCTGCATAATGTATATACATTTCATGAAATATCTCTATTGGGATAACATAATAATATCTCTATTGATTGTCTTAAAACTTTAAAAGGAAAGAATGAGATTTAATGCAATGTAAAAAGAGATCTTTACTCTGAACAAAAGGTTGCCATTTCGTTTTATGCGCTCACTTAATCATTGCTATCATTATGTTTTGATATATATTATTTTCTAGTTTAGATTTAAGAGATTTCTGCTTAAAATACTTTCCGCCTTGGGATTCTATAACCATACAGCGAGGTCATGAACAATTTGTTATGCAATATAAAATATTATGGCAGAGAATGCTTCCATTGCACTTCATTTCATGCACTCTCGTTAAATTCAAGAAATTGCATAATGCTTTATTGCCTTTGTGCATGGAATATTACTTAAAAGGAAATCAATATCTTCACAACTTTGAAAACAAAAAAGGATCATCTTCACAAAGACACATAATCAGAATGGCTGAAGGGTAAAGTATACGACAATATCATGCATTGTACATGTGCAAGCACACAAAAGTACGTAAAGTAAACGGAAATAATTTCAGATACACAGGAAAAAGGGTAACATATTTATTTTATCATTTTATCCTATAGAATTTTCTATAACGTCTTGTTATTATTAGGTTTTATTTGATATCAAATTGCTGTTTTCTTGGAATCCAGCGTGGCGTATTAATACGTATAATGCCTTGTCACTTTGAGACTAGAAATGCACTCAGTTGGTAGAATATTTATTTCAATCCGCTACATACGCACATGGATAATACTTAGAAAATCTCAACTTTCTCCATCTTGAAAAAAGCGTGGATGAAAGCAGAGAAAAATTATTTGAGACTTGAAGATCTGATATGATTATCAGCAGAGACGAATCGGCAGTGAAAATGGACCAAGACAATAAAATCACTTCATGAAAGCATCCTGCTAAAGAAGTATGTTATTGATGTTGTCACTGGTAGTTGGTCTGTTGTAACCTGACTCCAGCTTGTAGTCAATACATCGACAATAATACTCGTTGGTATCAATACTCCCTTCAACTCTCCGTGAAAACAAGCAGCACAGCGGGTGATGCGATCAACAATCTATTACACATACCTCCAATAGATATATTGCGATATGTACAAACGAATAAAAACTAACCCTGTGACAATGATAAAGCATAACCCACAAAATATACTCTAAAAACTCACCAAGCATCTTTTCCTGTGGACTAAACAGCATAAACGTAACACGTAAAACTGTGAGGTTGGCTCCGTCTTGTTCACATGAGTGACTTAGAATCAAAATCCAAAAGCCTGCTATTCCACTGTAATTTGCACGTCTCATCTTTCCTTTCACACGGTGGATTAATAAAGGAGAGGAAATAACGGTCTGACGCCAACCGTAATTTTGATGTTACTTACAAGTACTCTATCGAAACTGGCAAGTGAAGGATTGGCTTAAAATTTTGCACACATCTTCAGTTATACCTTCTGTCTTCACTTGCCATTTTCGATAGAGTACTTGTTAGATAAAGCCGTGTGCTCTGCGCCGTGAACCTTCTACCTACGGTGCCTTTCACACTCACAATCGTTTACTTAAAAACATGCGGAGTGCCCTGAAAAGAAAAGATCCGATACCCAGGCATGCACTACGTGCTATATGGATGAATTGGCATCAAATAAGCTGATCTTGCTTTCTGATATGTATATGAACAAAATCAAAGGAATTTTTGAACATCCGTATATAAAGTCGTGGTGAACCAAAATTGAATAGACGGTATAATAAGCTATGTTCAACGACCAGTGTATGGTATTTCTTTATTTATTTTGTTTGGTCTGTGAAATTGCTTCTTATTGGAAAATGAAAACGTGTATCCCAACGAGATACAATAATTTTGACATGAACCTTTTGACTACCCAGGGTGAAAGTCAATGTGGGTAAAAGGGCGGATAGACCCTTGGATATAATAGAAGGAGGGCAAAATGAAATCACGTGCAAATAATATAGAGCTTTTCGAGAGATTTACGTTTTAAGCTTTGGATTTTCTCTATGAAACTAGCAGGCAGTGAGTACCAAAGAGGATGCCTTTAATACAATAACTATGAATTAATCTTGGAGAAAGTTTCGTTATCGAATATCGTTTGCCTTGATTCTCTTACTCCAGCATATATAGATCACTGTTTACAGATTGGGAAAATGCCATTTATCTTTCAAAATACTAACCAAGGAAGCCCTTGCAAATGCCTTAATATGTTAGGATATAATATTAACGATTGTTTCACCAAATTTCGACACTTTTGCAATAGAGAACTATTTTCAAAGATTTTTGTCTTGGTTTGCGATTGCGTCAACCTCTTGGCATCATGCACTATCCTCAAGACAATACATATATGAATGGAAGAAATAGTTTTCAACAAAGTGGCAGTACCTAATGAGAAAGGAAGGAAAAATGTTGTGGTTCCTATTGTTTTCTATTTCAGGGAGGACTTTGCAAGTCATAAGAACTTCTTTATACACGAAACAAGTATGTGGCAAGTCTACGTTTTAACGTTTTAGTCTGCTCAGAGTTGTTACTTAAATAAACAAGTAATTCAACTTGTTTTGTTGAAAACGGAGAAAGCTCATCTAATCATGCTCATGTCTCAAAAAAGCTCTGTATCTGCTGGTGGAGTGAGCAAACAAGATGAAAACTCAGCAAAAATGGATTAAACTTTAAAGACTGAACTTATGGCAATATTGCAGAACTTATTTAGAAGTACTCTCAGAAGGAGGTAGAAACTCGAATTATTAAGGCCAGAGGCAGTCATATAAGTGAAGGGATTCCGACGGGAAATATTAGCAATATCCTCACATACTCTCACACTAAAGGTGGTTCCTAACCACCATGTTCCGTTCAATCTACCACAGTAACCTTATATAGAAATTAGCTCAGTCGGTCGGAAATAGTTTTGAAATTCCCTTCCATTAATATGGTCGTATATCTAAAATAGAGAAAAGTAATATTAATAGTTGTGTAATCATGTTGAGGATAAAGTAGCTGCATCAACCATTAGCAGCAGGTGATATATTTTCTTGTACAGTTCCGCTTGGTATTCATGTGGCTCGGTTCATTCATTGAGAACATTATATCTTGTCCTTCATAATGTCTTATTTGAGAATAACTTTGTAAGTCACAAATGTAATTTTGGGGCACACGAATAGTCTATTTTCTACAATGATGTATGAGGCCATCAGAGTAAATACGCCAGCATTATCCACCTTTATTGGTTCTCTCTTGCAATGTAAAAGATGCTACTATTTGTATGGATTCATTGTTAAAGCACATATACTTTCTCTGCTCATTTTCAAAAGAAGCTCCTGAAATAGCTGCTTTCTCCTTTTGTTTGCTCATAATGGCAAGAATGGCAGCAGAAGTTGTTCCAACAAAAATCCGCTTTTCTTACACGCTTTTCTTCCGCATAGATTTTAATGTGTTTCTCATGATGCCGCATTTATCATTAGCTTGAAACAACTTACACTACCACATCAAATCCATTTTTATGCTTGCTTTGTGCACACACACAACATAACCCACTCTCTTAGAACTTGGGTGGGCTGGTTGGTGTATGGCATGTCCTTGTATTTTGATGACTTTTCCTCTGCTTTCACTATACCCATTTATCCAGGAGCATTTGTTGCTGACTATGTTGTTCACGTTGCATTTATGGCCTCCTCCACAAGCAAAAAATTAACTTTACTGACTACCCTGACTGGTCTGAAGTACTCTGGGGAGTTTGTTTAATATTAAACAGATGAGTACACGGAGGCAAATTTCAACACTCTGCTACCATTACTTAATAATGAAAGGCATAATAAACATAATGATGAGTAGGCATCAACCCATAATACTCCTATTAACCTCACCTCATCCAGTAAGTTTTTATGGCCTGTAATAAATGTAATACAAAAGTGTAAAGCACGCAAACTCACCATATTGCTTGGATGAATGGATGCGGCGGCTATATTGTAATAGATTTAAATTGTTCTTCTTTCTTTACTTTCTTTCCATGAATATGTTGCTGCTTCATTCATGGGAGTTGTCGGAAGTACATGTTTTGCATAGTTAAGTGTTTAGACAAAATTATATGCAGGAATGGTATGTGCGTAGGAATCCGTTATGTTATATTTTACAAGTTATATTCGACTTATGCAACTTGAGTTTTTACTTTATTCCCAAAAGCCAAAAGTCAGAAACTGTACCAACACAGCATTGTCATGTTGAAAGCATGAAAAATGCGAATAATGAATTACTTTCATGATAAAGAATGTGGCTTTAGTGGTTTGTTTCGTGCATCATTCGTAACACTGCCTCCCACCCACTTGTGCAAACCCCAACCTTGAAATGTCTACGAAGGAAAGTCCGGACGCTCCTTATGCTGTCCAGTTGTTTGAAATAAAAAGAATTTACAGAAATGTTTGGTTATATCAGCATTTATTGTTATTAGCCAATCATTTAGATTTAAAATATTTTCGGTAAACCATAAATATTTGGAGAGTTCAACGTATCCTCTTCATTATATCTTATAGTTGCACAGCGGACTTAGTGGATAGTGGATAGTTAGTTACTTTATTCCTTACGCAAGCAGTTAAAGTAAACATAATATTTTTTTATCCATTTTGCCAATTCATCCCTTTTCTTTGTTTCTCTTTTCATAACTCTTTCTTTGAGAGTTTAAACTATTCACACTACGTTGCGAAACCGATTTTTCCCAACAGTAAATCTGTATTATAATATGAGTAGGCGTTTTCAAAAAGCATATTCATAACGGAAGAAAAAGTCAAATGGGACAAACAATATTTTTTCTGGCCTTTTCTCTTTGAAACAAAGTAGGGAGCATCCGTTTTAGGGAAGAAACCCAAGGAAAAGTTTTTTCTCTCTCAAAAGGTTTCTCCTCCTTTCAATACCAGCATCAGTTTGAAAATTATGAAAGCGTGCAATATTGTCACAGTAAATTAAGCTTTTTTTATTGAGAGCTGGAAGTACGAGTCTAGAACGATTTTTTGTTGGTAACTTCACTATTTCTGTAAAAAACACACGTAAACATATATACCGTCACAGAGAAAAAAATTCCCGTTTCAATGTACACACTCAAAAAGTTGACACAAAATGAATGTAGCTGAATAAATGGCAATTCTGTGTATTTACCTATGTGCCCACACAGCTATTTTCTTCATGTACTCTTAAAAGTTCGCATATATAATGGGAAGCGCAAGAAGACTGTCTTTTCCCCTCAAAGTACTGAAGCTATAACATAATCTACTTACCCTGGCCAGTGAACCACGTTTGTGGGCATTTAGAAATGCCAAAAGTAGTCCCGGAACACTTATAAAATTTCACGGTTCTTGATTTTACCATGAAAGTTTGTTCACAGTCGAAGAGTCTTATTTGGTACTTACCTAAAAAAACTATATAAAATTTTCCCGTGTTCTTGCACTATTTACTGATGTATGTTATCTATGTAAATACCTAAACACACATACCAAAAATACAACAATACACAGGAAGCGAGGTGCTTAACTTATCAGCACCCTATGCGCGGTCGCATTCTTTTTTTTACTTTCATTTTGTCACCATGTCCCTCGGTATACTACTTGCGATAAGACAAGCATTTTGGCTTGATAGTGAAAGCATATAACAGTAACCTATTGAGAACAATGCTGACGTTTCCTTGTAAAACTCTTGTTCGTCATCAGCGATGCATACACAATGCTAAGAAACTTTTTGTATCCTTTCCCCCCTTATGGCAAACTGCACAACTTATTTTCTTCCATCCACAAAATTACAACAGTTAAGATCTCTCTTGCATTATTATGGTCATCATTTTGTCTTTCGAAGCGGTAGACAACAGTCACTTGTTAGCATTACAGATGAACTCCTTCCATTTTATTTCTGTTTTATGTGTTGACACACATATTGTGCATAAAGAAGTCATATCCATTGGCATAGGCGTTAGGCGAGCATATGCGGCGTATTATTAGAATTAAAAACAACACCGTAAACATGTATGCCAAGGACAGGAAGCAGAACTTGTTCATCTCACCAAACTAAACCATTGTACGACACGGATGAAAATTTCGGACACCAACCGAATAAAAAGAAAGTTTACCTTGTTTGCCATAATAGATTCTCTCCATCGCAGCGTCATGTCACATTACGTAACTGGAACAAAAGAAAAGCAAAGAAAGCTGATTAGATAATCGTCGTAGTCAACAACACATGTTTGCATTGAAGCCACAATCTATGAAAGTTTTTTTCCCGAGTTTGATCATTTACGAAATAAGCGCCTGGATTTCCATTATTTCACGAAGCGCTTTTGCTTTCGCTTTTGCAACCGGAGTGACTTCCTGCGATGCTAACTACGCATATATGAATAATAGTAATAATAATTTACAGAATTCTATTCCTTTTGACGGCTGCCGCTACCAACTGTAAGGGTCACCATGATATACGTACAACTATATTATGTCTGTGAAAATACGGCAGCAACACATACGCTAAGCCATGGACTTTATGTATTTTTACCACCAGAAAAGGTCGCATGCACGCATAATGCTTGTTGTTTGCACAAACTTGAGTTTGAGTGAAAACTTTATCAAATATCTATTGAAAAAGCTTGAGATACAGATAATATAATTAATTGTGTATAAGGAATATCAAATATATAGACAACTCACACCCGCTCCAAGTAACAAATTCAATACAATCGATAATATATAAACCATGTGAAAAAAGGAATGAATGTATTTAAAGAAAGGGAGGAACCGTAATAAACTTAAAAGTCAAAAGATACAAAGAGTTATCATTAAGAAATTGATATTTCCTGGTAGTATTTTCCATTTTAAGTGGAAAATTAAAAGATCAACATTATATACATTACTCAAGTGAATGCAACAACTATTCCTTGCAGTAGAACGGATTCTGATTTCATAATATTGGAGCGCCATGATGACGCGGATCCAAACTTACATAACGTCCTTTTATAATATGCAAGACGGATTTATGCGTCCTCTTGTTCGTCCACGTGCTACGCCTATGCTTAAATAGCAGAGTAAAAATTTATGTGAGAACTTTATGATCACGGATGGTAAATTTTTCTACGAAAACCTGGTAGCCGCTTTTAATGGATAAAGAAGTCGAAAACGAACATCTTTTCCGCTTCACCTTTGGTTTTGTGGGAGAAGTACCACTTTCTTTTATACCATCTTATCTTCAAGTAGCTGGAATAAAATGATCAAGATGCCTACGTAATATGGCATAGATAAAGATAAAACAAAAAAACTTTCATTCCACTTTATATAATTAATATTTTATGAATGACGTAGGTATAATATTTTATGTTAAATACTTGCATATGCATTACGGTAAACATTATTCCAAGTATAGCCTATATGAAAAATAAAAAAAAGTGACTTTGCGAACTTTTCTTATCAAATTCCAACAGTTTGCATAACTCCACAAATGTTATGAATTCACAGAGATCCGGACAATCCGGAGTTAGTCATAGGAAACAACAAGCGAACTGAAAGATAAAATCGGGAAATTATTTTATGCGGTTCCTCTATTACATGGTTTTCTTTCCGGTTCATAACTTCCATTAACAATAACATGACATTTCAATATTTAGGGAAACAAACTCCAGGAAATGTCGATCAAATAAGAAAAGGCAATTTCATACCTGAATGTCTTTATTTGATAAATCCATTTAGCTTATCACATTTTTACTCTTAAGATATTGGTCTGATTTTGAGAAATATAGGGGGGGGGGGGAATATGTAAACTATAAACAAACTATTATCATTGATAGCATGAAAAATTGAGAATATAGTTGAAAAGAAAAAAAGTTATGCAAATCCCCAGAAAAAAGTTTTTTATATTTCTTTTTCTGGAATCCCTGACTTCTTTTGTTTTTAAAAACTTGACAGCTGCATAAATAATGTACGCATATCAATTTTCAGTTGCTGACATTTACAAGAAAAGGATGCATAAAACACTAATTGTTTATAATTAAATAGCAATCCCAGCCTTCTATTTTTGAAACCGTCTTTTTCACTTTTCTTTTCAAAAGAAAAGTGGGTGGAGATGAAAGGAAATATGTTTTGTCATAACGCATATTGTGTACGTACTAAACAAAAATTTCACTAAATACTTTCACTGTAATTACACTTATCTAGTAATATTACGTAGGATTTTCATACCTTATTACACAACGAGTACGAGCAAAGATAATATTAACTACCAGTTTGGTATTTTTCTTTTCCTGTTATGTTGCTCCACAAGGAAAGTGGCTTCACTTTGACAAAGGTTATAGAGGAGATAATATCATAAAGGAAGTCTGAGCTGGAGCTGGCATAACAAAAAATACTCAGAGTTTTCTTGGCAGAAATGCCAAAAGTTCTTTAGTGATGAAAAGAAAATTCATAACTTGTATGTAGTAAAGAAAACAACAGACTAAAAAATGTGACTGTACATAAATATACCTATGTCGACCATAATACATTATACATATATGTGTATATGTGTTAACATCATGTGCACATCGGATACAATGTCCCAGTACACAAAACCAAGTATTAAAAACGTTTATATGTGCTGGATAGGTTTCAAATACTTTTTATGAAGAGTAATGAACTTGCTTTTGTTATGTTGATGTATTTCGTTTGCAAACATAATCTGAGATTCATACACAAATATTTGTTGGGATGGTTGGCTGCGATGTTATTGCAATTTATTTTATTATTCTGAGCTGGTTGACAAGACTCGTGTTTCATTGCAAGCAAGCCAAAGGGTAAAAGTTGCTGTTCATTTTGTTTGACTTGAGAAATACAAGGATACAAGATATTATATACGTGTGCATCTATACAAGTACAAGTATGTGCATTCAGTTTAGTCATGCTTTCCCCGCAAGTGAAAACGCCAGGTTTACTGATTCTTGGTGAACATTTATGTTCGCTTACTCTATAAGGAAGGGTAGATACATAAAAGCATTAGATAGATATATTCATATTTTCTAACATGAGACAAAACGTGTCATTTAAAGTGAGCTAGACAGACTTGAGCATTTAAAATAAAACTACCTAAAATTGTTGCGACATAGTTCAGCTTCACTTCCCTTTTCATACTGGAACAAGCCGGAACAAGGGTAAACAACTTACTAAGCTTGCACGCACAAAGCCCATGACGAATATTCACGAAACCACCTACGCAGCGTGTGCGTAGATATAGGATTAGTATGAAATTCTGCAACGTTCATTTGTATGAAAACAGTGTATAATTAGTTTATTTTTTGTCTTTTTTCAGGTTGTCAAGATGCTTGTGATGGTGGTAGTCATCTTTGCTATTCTTTGGCTGCCATATCGAGGAATGCTAGTTTATAACTCGCTGGCGAAGGAGAAATTCATGGACTTATGGTATCTAATGCTGTGCAAGACTTGCGTCTACATAAACAGGTATGCTTCTACATACATACGATATGAATCAATGTTATTTTTACATGGAATTGTCATAAAAGGATGTGACAACTTGACAAGATGACTCAAAATATTGTGATCTACATGTGCACAAGCTGTACAATAATGGCAATGAAGGATATTTAGAAAGCTGAAAATTGCTAGATTTTATTACTTTCTGCTATTGAAAATCATAAACTCTGTTAGCACAAAGTAGAGCAAAATTTCAATACATTGCCTGACTTTATGATATGCTCAGATAACAATTGAGTAAAACATGTTGTTGAAACGCAAAGAATAAACATAAAAGAAACATGGGAATACAGTAAAAAATATAACAAATAGCAAGCAAATCGGAAGGGAATGGCCAACAAACCTAGTTTAATTTAATGAGTTCAAATTACCTATGAAAATAAATACAAAGGCAGAATGACGTATGACGTAGAGAAGTTTTGAAGAGTTTTTGTCATATAGTATGAATAGTTTTGGGATTCTCGTTTGCTATTAAAAACCCCCTTCCAAAGAACCTATTTTTCAAGGATATCCATGCATGAGCGTCATCCATCAGCCCATATTTTTAAGCATCCTTTGAATTTTCGAGCTCTATAACATCAACAATTCACGGAGACTTGAAGATCTTGTTGCACAATTTTCGGCTCGGCCGTAATGAGATCTTACTTGTTTACCCAACCGACCATGTACCTAGTTAGAAAATATCCCATATTGTTTATTAAACGTTAGCATTATTAGGAGGAAGTGCTTTTCGAGTGAATGTTTAAATTCTTAAGTTATGTGTCTAATGTCATGTTTGTACAAGTCTACACGGATCTACAACTAGTCGAGGTTAATGGTGTTAGCATTCCTTCCTAGTTAGTAGTTATATTTCCGTACACAACATTAGCAAAAAAATCCTGAAAAGCGAGATACAAAGTGCGGAGCTCCTTTTAAAACTTACATAAAAGTGAAAGTACACTATTGAAAACGGTCTCAAGAGTTTCGTCTTTCATTTTAAATATTACTTATCCTGGTTTAACCATTTCTCTCTTACATCATCGTATCTGTTCACGATCCAGAAAGGGTTGATTTATGAAGCATATAAATGTTTGGATACATTATGCTTTTAATTTTCATTAGATATTAGGCATGTGTTAAATTTCTTATATTAAAGTGTTTCTTTGATACTTTATATTACGTCAATTAAGCACTTGAAGTTTACATAATGTGCAATGTAGGAAATGAAGCAACTTGTATTCACTACATTTGCACTTACATAAAATGCACATATTACCAATGAGTTTCTTGATTAATTTAAGTATAGCTTTAACTTATGCCCACCAATGGCTACCTAGTAGTATATTATTAGATTCTGTTGAGGCTCTCGCTAAGTAATGAAAACAAACCTGGTGTTATATGTGGTGCTACTCTATTACACAAATTCCTTCCCGTTGGCATTATACTGGTTTAGCGTTTGCACAAAATAATATTGGCAGATGAAACGACTACTCACATGATCAAGGTGAATGAATATGTTATTAAGTTCTTAAAATAGTCAATTATAATCTTTATCAACGGGATTTGATTGTCTATATGTCTAATTAAATTCTGCTTTCTCTGAAGCACTGTCAATATTTTAGAATGTTTTTCTACTGATGACTCTTCGAATTAGCTTTTTTGTAATAAAGGTCATTTTTATAGCTGACGTATTGGGTTGGGACATGTCTTACAAACCAAAATATTGTATTGTTATTTAAACATGAAAGATATTTATCTTTACTTTTGATACATTTAAAGAACAAGATCAGGCAAATTTTAAAATCAACGAGATGATGCTCATCTTCCATTGATTAAAATTTATTACAAACTCTTGAAATCACAAAATGGGCCAACCTTAGAGAAAAATATAAAATTACACACCTGGGGATATATGAGAACAACTAGAAAACTCATGAAAATCATTGAAATAAATGTTTGCTGTCTGCTGCACCACATCTAATACTTCCATAAACTCAGTTTACAACAATATTAAATTCTTTACGTGGAAAACTACATTTTCGAATATCAAATTTTGGTTCTAAAAATTATACATTACTATATACTGCAGTGTTATTATTGTAGTGTTTAATCAAGGTATATTATTAAAACACGAGAAAATTCACGTTTCATCATGATCGACGGCTCATGTCCAAATATAATATACCAGAAAAGCCTCCTACAGTATTCTTGGTTTCTGTATTCGCTCGGTGAAAGTGGGCGCAGCGGCTGCCGCTAGCTGTAGCAGACCATAAACAAAAACATTGAACAGCTCAATGAACTGCTAGGCGAATACGTGAGTATAATCTGCTATAAATGAGTTAAGCAGTTTTACGTTGGTGTTCTCTTCTCTGAAAAAAGTATTGACGATAATATTCCCGTGGCAGTAGACCAGTGGACCATTTCCAACATTAATTCCTGGAATGGCTTGCACCTACTCATTAACCCAAACTTTTAGTCCTCATTTCATTACCAGAGATTATCTGCTGCTAGTTATTTCTACCACAGCATGTATACGGTCACTTTCTAACAAACCACTCGCCGACTTGCCCCAGCAGCTACCGAATATTGAACTAATACTACAAAAGATAGTAAAATAAGAGCTTTGAATAAGCTCTAAAATATGTGTTTAATATGGATAAAAATCCATATAGCTAGACAAACCAAAGAACACGTTCAGATCCCAAAGTTCATCTGTCTACATAAAAGGTACCATGTATTGTATTAAAACGTACTGTGCCGCAGATCGATCAAAGACTCTCAAACAAGGGTAATAATCATTTTAGCTAATGCTTTCGGAATAGAAAAAGCTAGCTGGCATTTTCCTGCGGGATGAAAGTTTAATACTCAACTCCAACGTATGAGCTAAATGTACGCGATACTTTCTGTTAGTCGGGATGATTATAGTGCGCTGCGACATTCCGGCAGAGGAATAATAGGATTCAGAGTGTGAAATGAAAGTACGGCTACTAGATTTGAGTTCCACTGCTCAGTTTCAGACACGAAACTATAAAATTGTTCTGTGGGTATTTATATATTTTTACATGCCATCGTGTATAACTAAATGAACTGTGCAAAGCTCTTTTATTGTCCATATGCAAGGAGGAATTAACCAAACGGAAAATGAAAAAGGAGTACGTATATTATACATTGCATAGGATTTTTAAAAGTCTTTGCGGTACGTGGTACCCGGGGTACTGGTAAAGTTGACTATTTTTTGCTTCAAATGAGCACAGTAAAATATCTCAGGAGAATTGAGCAGGTGACAAGAAAACTATTAAAAATTCATGCACGTTTTGCGCCTATTCCTTTTATGTTACTAATTTTTGCGGCATACTAAAATAATCGCTACACTGACATGTGACATGACATTTATGTGTATGCTTAAAAAAGTACCTATCTTATCTTTTCTTTCTTTTGGTAATAACTACCAACCAACCACAAACGGAAGATACAGCACTTGACGTGCCCTCTGTATTTTTGTGCTTTCTTGTTTGAGACCGACGTGTTTCTTAAGATAAAACAAGCAAGAAAAAGCCTTTTAGGTAATCTGGTGGTGAAAGCGCCAAGGAATGTGATGAATTTTAGTAGGCTTTTTTTTGTCAGCTACAAGGCCTTATGGCTAAAAACTGCCCATTCAGTGGCCATCCACGCAGCTATTTGTAGAAAATAAAATATTTACTGCTTGCTTTCACATGAATTTCTGCTTTTTTGGACACATTTTACATTACCTATGATTACCAAAAAGTAGTCTGAAAGTTATCATAAATCTGTAAAATGTTTGGTTTATGTTGGGCTAAAAATACCATGAAAGAAAGTATATGTTTCGGGAAAGGGAACTAACGTCATTTCCTTTCAACAGCAAAACTCTAAGACATATATATGAGGATAGGATAGATTATAATCTGTACATAGATAAATACAATGAGCAAATATCATGAACCATGATTCAGTTTCCTACCAAGTCAAGATTAATGTATTTACACAAAACTCCAAAAGTTAGTAAATTTTAAGAACTTAATGGCATTTTATATTTGCTTTTGTACCTGGTTCACACTTTCAGTAAACACGTTTTGTTATCATCCTGATTTAATTGTATTACCGAGGCGTCCAGATTTGTGTCACCCACATTATCTAGTTTCTTATTAATCTTTTAAAACTACTATGCAAAAGTTAGCAAATATTCTCCACGGTCTGCATTATTGTTGTCTACTAGCGTCACAAAATTGAGTTTTCATTACAGCAATGTGTATAGTCTATTGTTTACCAGAAGAGATTAGTAAATTAAAAGTAAAACTTGGAAAGTCTCGTGCATGTACTTGCGTCCTACACGAATGTAACATGAAACAAAATGAAAAACCCCATTATATTCCGAAAGAAACTCTCTGGCCAGTGAAAGTAGCACATATATTAACTCTTCAACTCTTCTTCTGTTCTGTTGTATGTGCTCATCTAGTGCAACGAGAGTAAAAAAAATAAACTCAAGTAGCTAGAAGTGTCCATGTAAGGATTTACGATTCTTGATTAAAGAAGCCAAAGAAGCCTGAATGAGTGTCGAGCCAGTGGTGTGTACACAAACCCACTCCACATAGCATGATTTTTACAACTTTTACTTGAGCTGTATAGTGCAGGAAGCAGCATGTAAAAGGACCGTATGTAAAAGTTCGAGGAAAGGACGAGAGAAAGTGATACAAATACCCTTAAGAGCTGCTCATTTGCTAGTAACAAAGTTGCCTTTGCATGCCAAATGCCAACAAAGTTTTTGACATTCGTGAAGCGTAAAGCAGTAAATCCGGTATGTGATCCCATAAAACACGCATGTTTTATGTAATAGGTATGCTTGTTATACCGTGACAATAGTGGACGGATAGGCATCCGAGCTCTCGCTCACAACAATAACAATACAGAATAGAGGAACATACAGTACACTTAATAATATCAAGTGTAAAAAAAAGATATGAATATAAAGATAAATTATATGGCTGCTGCTAAAATATCAAGTGACGTCTTTTGTGCTTGTAACTTACAATCCCATCATGGGTTTTGCTTTCTTTAGATAATTAAACTACTTCCGACAGCCTCTAGTAGCGTGGTAGTCATCAGAAAGAGAATGATTTAATGCAGGGGTGCATTTTTAAAATACGGGTCAGCATGTTACGTTAAAGATAGTGTTTTATAAAGAACCCTAGTTATTATTATCATTAAAGATATTATATTGCATATGATCTGTGTACTAATTCTAAAATGCGTCCTTTAATAACTTTTGTAGAATCCCTGTTAAGAATAATAAAAATGTACCCTTTATTAGAATGTTGAGACTTTTTATTACTACCATTACTGTTATTGAAGGGATAGATGCAACACAGTGGTAACATTAATTATCTGCTTGCTTGACTTGATTATGTATGTATGTATTTCATAACCTTATCATAAGTGGAGTTGTTGTATAATACCATTCCTAATGACAATCAAGTACGTGTAATATAAATTTATTTAGCAAAAGTGTTGGATCCACCTGAGTCCAGTCTAGATTAAAGTATAGAACCTCTAGTAAACAGTAAATAATATATTCATATCACGATATTGGCTACCTACTAACTCTCTTGCGTAACATCTCATTAGATTAAATGTTTGTGAAAATGTGCCAAAATAGAAACTTTATAGTAATAAATGAACAAACGAGTGAAAGCAAAACTTGGAAAAGTACTTATTCCATCCATTGAATTATGGCTATAAATTTATATGCATATAATATAAGTACTCTGATCATACTCTGAAACGCTCTACTGGTAGTATACTTGGCTTTTCAAAAACTTATACAATGAAATGCTTATTAATAGCTAATTAAGACTTCCTGTATAAAGAATGTTCCCATTCTGTGATCTGGAAACTAAACTTAAATCAGTTTAGCTAAAAAATACACGCCCCGGAATTAGATATCAACTCTTACAATAAGAGCTCTCGACTTGTATGAATTTTTGGAGTGACGATCCCATATTTAATTATAGTATCTCTGCAACAGGCAAACTTTCTACGAGCCAAAAGATATAAATCATAAAAATAATATGGTGAGCATCCGTTGAATTGTCTCTGAAGATCATACATATTTGATGTACGCAGAAGATGCTTCATAAGCAAATTTATTATTTGTTGGCCTTAAGAGAATCTCATGGCCGCAGCATGTGCCAGTCTACCCACTGCACTGCATCATTTTCATGAACGAATTTCGACAGTGTGTAGAATGTGTAAATCTAAAACAATAATTGAATTTCGGAATATTTATGCATGGCTAGCCTTAGGCTGTATGAATAGCTTCCAAAATACTAATGTTGATGTTACAGTAACGAAGAAACTGAACTGGTACTTTCTACTATTGCCTGCTCTTCAAGAACAGATAAAGTTTGTTCGTTAGGGACAATGAGGACATTGAATTCAAGAACAATTCAAGACCACTGCAATTATCTTGCAGTGTATGTAAAGAAGTTGCACTCTACTGTGCCGCTAGAGTTGACCTCCCAATTAAGACTTTGTAACAAATATGTATTATGCATATACCTATCTGAGAATTCAAAAAAGCTGAAAGTTTCACAATGCCCCTTTCGCTTTCACAAACATGAGCAAACCTCTGTAATAAATTCTGTTATTTTATTTGGCGAACATTGTCATGTGGTAAGAACAGGGATTCGTATGACCGTTGGCCATACAGCCGTTCTCAACCGACTTATACAACAGTCAGTACTGCTCTCCCTTCAACATCTACCTTAACGTTGATGACCCCTTTGAAAACACCAAGAAGGGCATCATCTCGTAGTTACTGTAATGCCCAAACCATCCTAACCAGCTCTCCGAATAAATCAACCCTGACCTCTTTCGAGGTTGTAGTCGACACATCTGACAGTATTCGTTCATGTCCAGATGAGATAACGCAACTGTAAAATAGAAAAAATAATCTACAAAACTTTCAAAAAATATATTTGCGTCTGACAGAAACGAAAAAGCTTTTTTTGACATAATTATTATTATAACTGAAAATATGCAAAAACGATAGTGTATGGTTGATTTTCTGTCAACGAAGCATTAAAACTTATCGAAATACTTTTATTGCAAACACGGTAAATGACGTCCTTTTATACAATACAAACAAGTTAACATATAAAGTTGAAATATTCAATAGTTCAATAGAAATGTTCACATTTTGAGATAATACGATTATTAAGAATAATGACGTTTTACATGAAGTATGCGCAAATTCCTTCTTGCCAAATATATAAAACAGGAAAGCATTATAAATATAAATACACTTAAGCATACATAGAAATGTTGAACATTTTTTTCGGCGCATCAAATATCGGAAAAAATAGTTACATTACCTACCAGCTATACACTTTCCCCTATCTCTTTAGCACTTTCACCATCATCACCAATTAACCACACTATACTTACCATTTCGTCTTCTAGTGCCAGCAACCTATATGCCCTTTTGCTAAACAAATGAAAGTTTTAATAACCACTCATAGTTAGTAAATCCAAGGCAAACAAACAATACACTATACAATAGTTTGTTCGTTTTTATAGTACACCCCTCAGCTCCCCTCCACGCAATCCTTAAATTTCTCTTTGAATTCGTGCAAGTGAAAACTGTTGTAGAAGTCCAACCGGCACACAATATGGATTCTACTTTTACCCTAATTAATTTTTCTGCATGATATTATAATATGATCCTTGAAAAAATATACTTATAAGTGAATGCAAACTTTATATATAAAATGGCATGGTGCCTGTGCCTGACTATATATGCATGCTCTATAATAGTGAACCAAAGAAATGCACAAGAAAATGTCATCGTATTTATTGTATGCATTGCATTAAAAGTGATGATGATAACAAAATCGAGTTTATTCTAAAGTAATTTTTACAGTAGCTTTACATACACTAGCGGCAAGCAGTTTAAAATGGAGAATGAAATGCAAAGGTTATGAAAATTGCATGTATGCTGAATGCCAAATTGTCAAATAAAAAAATATGAAAGCATGAATTATTCTTCAACGGACACATTCCTCAATTTAATTTATGCATGAATTTATTTGACCAAATACACTCATAGACATAATAATATGAAGATGATGAATAAGTTCATGTCAAGTCTTTTGCTTGCCGTAAGGGAAAATTAATCTATTTAGGTAACAACACAAAAACTTTTTTTTGAATATTTCCTGTTGTCCTTCATTTTACACACATTTCAAAGTATTAAGTGGACACACATGCTGAGAGACTCAACAGTCCCTCCTACGCCAAAAGCCTCAATATTCCCTTTTTGGGAAAGCGCCAATACATTTGGATGTGGTTTGCAACGATGAATAGATAAAACGAGAAATGCATGGTGACATGAGGGTGATGGTACAGCAAATTAATTTTTAGAACTATAAAGCTTGCATGCCTTCAGTGTATACTACTGCATTGGAACAACTAGAGTTTGGAATGATAAAAATATTTAGTATATTCTTTGACTACTGGTTATTTGGTGAGAATCACACGGATTTTCCGTTGTAATAATATGTACACTTGGAAAAATCCCTGCGACACATACCCACAAATCATTTCTNAACTAGAGTTTGGAATGATAAAAATATTTAGTATATTCTTTGACTACTGGTTATTTGGTGAGAATCACACGGATTTTCCGTTGTAATAATATGTACACTTGGAAAAATCCTTGCGACACATACCCACAAATCATTTCTATATATATTCAGTAAACCTTTCACCTTTATCAGTTTAGTGATTTTTTTTATAAATCAAGAGAATTGGTCCACGTAAAACTTATTATTTCACTATTATGATGACATCATAGTCTTGACACAACAATGAAAAGCTATATTAGAATTAATCTTTTTAAAGAATGGATTATAAAATAGTAAAATCATGTTTGAATTTCTTTGTCACTGTATTTACGACATCACGGCTTTATAGCTTTATACAGTGACGGTCATTTACCAATCGATACAAATCTTTCAAAGTATATAAAAATCAAATACTTAACAAAACCAAGAAAAAGAAACATTTGTAAATAACTAACATGATATGATTAGCATGATATAAAAATATGTGTGTTGTATGATTTATATTTGTTGCGTACACGGCGTATTAAGTTATACTATCTAGTTAGTTTGTTAGCTTTTTACTGAATGAAATCAAGATAAAATATGTACCCACAAATTTGATTTGGTACTTTGTACTGATAATCTCATCAGTACATATACAAATTAGTGCTTACTTCCTATTGACGGTAATGGAAATAGCTATGCTTCTCAATAAAAAAAATCCAAGGAACGACTGCTTTCACCAGTAACAAAGGACTGACACGTGGGTTCGTACGTGCATCAAATTAAAGCAGAACTCTGTGGAAATATTGTACAGTCAACTTTAATGTGATGTCAAAAAAACATGACGCTCTACAAGCCAGCGTAGTGACGTTTTGTACGCTTAAATGTATGTTTAATATTAGCCATGCTCATAAAGTAATCTAAAGTACATATAAATATCTACTCTTGTTTAGATATGATCATCAGTAGTTTTCTTGATTATTTTAGTTTTCTTAAATATCACTTAGATTAATTTTTGTTTTAGTAGCGCTTCCTATGTTGTATGTTGGAAGATAATAGAAATGTCGGTAGTGCGTAGGTTTAAAAATAAAGGATTTGGAGAAGTCTAAGTAATTGACTTGTTAAATGTCAAGTGGAAGCTTTTAATAGTTTTCTACAGAATTGTGGAATGCCAAATGTACAGAGATATTGTGTTGTTTGGATTGTGGATAACCCACCGCCGTAAAAGTAGATGAGATCTTCGTAGACATTTGAAAGTAGTTATATTTTAGTAGAAAATAGATGTGACTCTATTATGGAAGCACATTTAAGGGGAAAAGCAACAAGCCCTTTTGTCAGCCAATTTGGATGCCAAAAACTGTGCTCTTGATAGTTCAAGGTAGTTACATGTTCTATGTTTGCAAAATTCCAATTACTGAGAACCGCGTGTGATCCTCTTGCTAGACAAAGATATCCGGTTCCACAGCCAAAAGTGTTTGTATTTCTGTATCCCTGCGTGAAAATCAGTTCTGTGACGGCTGGACTCACGTGTGAACGCGACTGTGTCAACGTCACTTTCACAACTGTGTACTTGTCCAAATGCCCAGTTCAGCTTTCATTGCTTATAGTTCTAGTAAGGCTTTTAAAGATAAGGATATTTTACTCCGCTGATAAAGAGCAGAGGTAGTAGTGCTGCCATGTAGTCAGTGCCGTATACCTGTGAAATTGCTTTCTTAATTGAATTATTCAATTGAACGAGTCGACTGAGCATGAAGCATGGCATGAAATGCCACAAGCTTTACGATGTAATCAACTTGCTATAT